>CABFPE010000745.1:176362-191379 GCA_900660155.1 Hofstenia miamia
TATATATATATATATATATATCAATCAATTTGGGTTCAGCGAAAACCATTTTGCTAATAACGCTGTTTGTAACATCATTGAAATAATCAGATCTGCACTAAATGAAGGCAAATGCAGTGCAATACTTTTTTTTGATCTAAGTAAAGCCTTCAACAGCATTAGCCACAAAATTCTTCTTCAAAATCAATAAAACGTTGCCTTCTATAATAACAGCTCAAAACTAATAGAAAACTATCCATTAGGCAGACCGCAAAGAACAAAAATGTTTAACATATACTCAGATTATTTATCTACAAAGCAAGGTGAGCCACAGTAAATAACAGTAAATAACTCCATGTATCTGTAAAAAATTGCATGCAAATGTTAGAAATTGATTCAAAGTCACTAGCAAACTATTTTAAAAACAATCACCTAAAACTAAGTATAAATAAAACAGAGTTTATGATATTTAGAAACAAGTTTTTCATAAATGTGAATATAGATGATATGGTCATAATACAAAATCAAATCATCAAGCCTACATTAAAAGCTCAATATCTGGGAATAACAGTTGATGAAAATCTAAATTTTGCTGATAAAATTTCTATCCGAGTGAAAAAACTAGCGTCTGGAAGGAAAAGCTAATCTCCTATTAAAGATGCTACGAATCATATTATTATACTCCACGCTTATACTACAACACAATACATGTACTGCTACCACATTTTCTTTCTTCACTTAATTTAGCCTTAAGGACACTATTTTCAATAAAAAAGCATGAAAGTGTAAATTATATAAAAAATAATCTTAAAATATTATCGCCATATTTCATGATTCAATATATATATTTCAACTTACTCGGGGGACCATGAATTATGGTATGTGGTGCAATATGGAAGTGTGGTTTCGCAAGATTGTTCGCATCACTGGTACTCTCCGAAGCTCTCAATCTGGTCGGATTCTGAAAAAAGAATTCTTGCCACTCCTTAAAAGTAATTCAACATATCAGCAGGATGGTGCCCCAAGTCATACCTCAAAAGAAATGAAAAACTTCTTCCACAATAATGGGGTTGCTGTCCTTGCTGACTGCCTTGCCCAATCTCCAGATCTTAACATTATCGAAAATATGTGAAAAGAGGTCAAATATCGAATTGGACAGCATACTCTTCAAACTGAAGCCGAGCTGTGGAACGCAATAAAGAAAAAATTTTATGCAATTCCCAACAGCTTTATTGAAAAACTTTTCTTCAATCCCTGATCGCCTTGAAGGTGTTATTTGCTCAAAGGGACACCCTACAAAAGAAGAGACAATTTTATTGCTAAGTGCTTGTATTGCCTCTATTAATTTATGTAACTTATTTTGAATTCACTTTTTCGGATTTGCTCTTTTATTATTAAAATTTTTTCAGGTTGCCGAATACATTTTCCAATACAAGTTTTCTAATTTTGATTAAAAATTAATAGCCAATTGTTATTCTACATATTTTATGGTATTATACATACACATTTCCTTTTCTTAATCAAAATAACACTTAGTTATCCAATGAATGTTCATTATTTATTCAAAATAGCAAGGTGGTCGAATACATATTTCCAGTACTGTACTTTAATAAAATGTTGAAACTTTCTATTAAAGTGTATTGCTGTGGTTTAAAATGTTAGAGATTAACGAGTTTTCTTAGAAAATTTTGAATTTTTGAAAAAATATTAAATTCACTCTATACCTAATGTTCATGTACTTATAAATTTTTGAGCCCATGGAAACAACAAAGATATCCCAAACCCATTGGCGCGTGCAGTGGGCAAAGTCAGAAGTCGCGGGAACGAAAGCCCTTAAGATCGAAGGCTTCGCACAAGGACACGTCTCGCTGAGACAGCTGGGTCACAGATTTAGAGCAAAAAAGAGAAAAGATTCCTCTATTTCGTGGTGCTTTCACATTGAGCATAGCTTTAATAATTGTTGAGTTTTTGAGCGCTTAAAAATATTTTATGGGATCATTGAATTTTTCAAAAAATCCCCAGGCTGTTTAAGGTTAAAAACAGTAATAGATATGGACGGGCCCTTGCGGGGGTTTGGGCAGACGTATTGCAAAAATATGACGGCATTTAAAAATAGACTGATTTGAGAATTATCCAAGAGTACACTCAAATCAACTCAAATGCAGTGAATGCTAAAGAATTTTTGAACATTCTACATTGTCAAGACTGGGATTGCTCGTAAGTATTCAACTATGTCCATCTCTGATTAATCGTATCCCTATCATTAAATGTTTTCAAGAAATATTTTTTAAATTTACTACAAAAATGAATAAAATTTTTTCTATAAATATAAAGGCCCATATAGAATTTTTTGCTATTTCTCGATTTCCTTTTATATTTTATATCCGTGAGCAACGATGCAGGATTTGAGTAATTAGGGATGCTATCACCATTAAGTTCTTTCTTAAAGACATTTTTTATAAATGTTCTATAGAATTGATACAATAAAAGTCCAATGTGAGATAATACAGTTGTAGCGCATCAATATATTTAAGAGGATTAAGCAAATTCAATTGTTACGTTTGTTAATTTTGATTTAAGCAGGCGTTCGAATTTTAATTTGAAGCTTCTACGAAAATCTTGATGTTGAGCAGCAATGAATATTTAAGAAGTCCAGCATTTATCAGTTATAGTCGGGTGTATTATATAATCCTTATGATTTGATATTTGATAAAAGTAAAGAAATTTATAGGTGTCATAAGAAGTTTTGTTTAATGTAAATTCGAGCATTTTTGCATATTTATGATTGGATGGCGGGCACAGGCAGCGTTAATTCTGAAAACAAATCACTGTAGTATCCCTACCCGCACAACACTAATATGCATAAAACTTCAAAAATTCCTCACAAAAGATAATAAATGTAAAAGTTGAATTAGTACTGCAGGCTTCCATCATTTTGTATTTTATCTTCTTAATTCCAAAAATATTTAATCAGCAATTTTCATTCTCATCCTCCTCACTATAATAGCTGTGCAACGAGGTCTCTACTCATTCTAACAAAAAATTATAAATTGAAATAAGTTGCAAAAAATTCACAGCAATCAAACAATACTGATATTTTCAAACGAATCACAGTTTCGTAATAGTCTATTTTTTAAAATTCAGCTCCTTTTTCAATCAATATTTTCGAAAACCTCCGCCCTGACCATATCCATCTCTGTTTTGAACAAAGTTGCATAGAAGTGTATACATTTTATTAATTTCGTGGCCAATGTAAAGCAGGATAATTCAATATGAGAAGTTGGAACTTCTGCTGACGGCTGCAAGACCACTTCAATTATATCAGTTATTGCCACGATTAATATTTTTTTCTAAGCGGTTATGCACAATACAATAGTTGAATATGCTGCAGGTCAGGGCTGGGCCAGGCTTGGCACAAGATATTGTAAAAATAGGCCGAAATGTAAATAATTTGCATTGATTGCTATTAATTTATAAGAAATATGTTGAAAAATAATATTTAAATGTTGAAATTTTATTTTTGTATCGTATACTCTTCTAAAGCTCAATTTAGGAATAATTGAATTTCAGTGTGTAGATCTCATTAGCCATTTTTAAAACACACAGCATTGCCTTAACAAACCGAAAAATTGATGAATTTGTTTTGGCAATGATAATAATGTGCGAATTGGCACTAATTTTAATAGGATTTGTTTGGGTTTTTTAAGAATTGTAATAGGCGTAAACTAGACTTGTGAGGCGTATAGTACAATTGAAAGTACATGAGTAGTAAAGTGTATATTTGAAAGAGTGAAAGGGAAATATCTTATTACCATGTAGATTCCATGAGAGATTTGAGCTGATAAATAACCATAAATCTTTCACATAATTGCTGGATTTTAAAGAGCCGAATGATATACTAATTTCAAAATTAGGAGTAAAAGATCTAGATCGAGAGAACTTTATAATTTCAGTTTTTCTGTGATTAAACTTCATGTTGTTACTCTGAGCCCAGTACTAATATGAATTTCGCCCCAAAATTAAATTATTCTTTGATAAGTACAAAAATTTGGAAACATCCGTATATAGGATAGGTGATGGACAGAAAAGAGAAGAGAATCAGGAAGTCATTGATGAATACCACGAATAACAGAGGACCCAGAACAATACCTTGAGGCACACCTGATTTAATTGCAAGAGGTTGAGAAATCGCAATCTTTAATTTTTACACACTGGCTGCGATGAGAGAGATACCTAGATATGAGGCACATGTCGTCACCAATATTGAAGCGTCTAAGCTTACGTAGCAATAATTTTTGATCCACTTTGTCAAAGGTCTTTTCAAAATCCATGTAAAGACTAATAGTTTCAACATTATTATCAAGGCTTTTGTAAATATTATTAAGATATAATAGTAGCTGTGACGTGGTGGATCTCCTTTGTAAGAAACCGTGCTGACAAATCGTAATTTTAAAAGAAATATGCGGATAAAGATGCTTGAAAATTATCTTTTCAACGATCATTGAGAGGCGAGGAAGAATACTGATTGGTCTATAGGAAGAAACATTGGTCCTATATCTACACTTTTTTAGAAAGGCGTAATATAGCCAATCTTCCAAATGTCAGGTATTATCCTACTAGCTAAAATTAAAGAAAATAACTGAAGGACAAACGGAGCAATAGTATGAGAAAACTTGCTCAACAGCGATGCTGGCATTCCATCTGCATGGGCAGTTGAGGACGAGCTTAAACTTAAATGCTTGAGTGCGTCTACAAAAGACATAACAAGGTTTTGACAAGTTAATTGATCAGCTGTTGGTGTAAACTGAATAAGTACTCCAATCGTAATAATCAGAAGAATCCGGATTACTGAAGCTCGTAATAAAATATGAGTTATACAGTTGAGCAATTTGAAAAGAGGAGGTAGTGGAAAGGTTGTTGAGCTTCATCGTTTCTGGAATTGTTGCATTGTTTACAAGATTACGAATATATTTATGAGCCATGTTAGCATTGAAATGTTTAAATGAGGTAAACACTATCAGTCTGTCGAATCCAACAGTCTGAAAGTTCCTGTTGAAGACTTAAAAAATGTTAATTATCACGTTGCGGATAATGACGGGAGTATTCTTGCCACTCAGAGTTAACCTTATTAAATAAGTGTACAGAGTGCGAGGAAAAATAATGTGGTAAACATCGCCTTTTTTCGTTTTTTGGGAATGAAGAAGATCATACCACTGATGATAATGTAAAGCCAAACATTCAATAAGATATTTGGATTGTATAGTAAAGTAGAGCTGTATTGAAATTGATTCAGATAAAGGCTGAATGATTCATAGCATTTTTAGGAAAAATTGAATTTAGGCAGACCATTATTCTCACTGATCGTAAAGAGAAAGCCCATTTTCAGTGTTAGGCAAAACAAAGTAATTTTGTGATCAGAGCTGGTAGTATGAGAGTAGTGAAGATCCCAAATAGTAGTCCCATTTGTAAGTATTCAATCCAATATATTACTATTTGAGTGAGTGGGTTGATCAATATGTTGAAAGAGATTATGAGAGGAAAAAATGTCGAGAAAAATGTTCTCTAAGACCATATTCGAGCATAGGAATTCCAGTCAACATTTGGAAGTTTGAAATCTCTGCACATTAGAATTTCATTATTGCAATAATTATGAGATTGATTGTACCTGTTGTATAGACGAATGATGTCTTTAAGGCAGTATCAAATAATTTTGGGTCTACCACATATTTACTACAAATTGGGGGGAGGTAAGCACATATAACAAACAATGCAGATAGGGAAAAATCTAATTTCGTTGCACAAAGGAAATCACAATTTATAGGATTACCTTCAGTAGATCTCACATCCAGTGTGGAATTAAGAAGTATGAGAGTACCACCATGAGTTCTAGATTGTCTGTCTTTGCGATCAACTATTTTATACGAAGGAATTTTCAGAAAATCATTGATAATATCTTTGGGAAACCAAGTTTCTGTTAAAAATATGAGATCATGAGAAAATGACAATAGTATTCCATTAATAGAGGTAACTTTGGAAAACGTTTCCAAGCCGCGGCAATTAAGTGATAAACAAGACGGAACAAATTACTATTATTAGTATTGCAATAGTTCTGATTAATTACAGATTTAGAGTCCAATCTAAGTCAATCTCGATTCTGAGATAGAAGCCATTCTCTAACATATGAATTTAGGAAGAAACTTTTAACAGTAACACGTTCCGGCAAAAATGCTGGTGAATCAACTAATTCCTTTGAACAGTCGTGTAAAACAAATTGAAATGATTTTGTCATAGAATCAGGTCCGGAGAGGAATATAATATATATATATATAGACTGAACATGTTTGCTTCTAAATAATGTATTATATCACTTTCAGTTGTAGAAGGATCAAGTTGTCCCAGAAATAAATGCCTCCTAGGAGGTTTGGAAGAAACTGACTTTATAACAGACTTAGAGGTAGAAGTACCCACTAGTAGCAGAAATTGAAACAAAGGTTTTTGGGGGTTGAGTAATAGACATTGAAGAGGTTGAAGACTGACTGGAACTTTTCAAACTAGAAGCTATATTAGATCTTAATAATGCCAGGTCTTGTTGTAGAGTTGAGATAACTGAAAGCTTTTCTTCTAAGTGGCCTAAACGTTGATCAACGTTAGAATTTGTAGCAGTAACAGAGGACAGATTCACTGAAGGGTCAAAATCATGCGCTTCACATTTAGAACATAGCCAGAAAATTTTACCACAGTTAGACATATTCTGAGCAAGGGTAAGTATACCAATACAACTAGTATGTGCATTACAGTTATACAACCAGCACTTAATATTAGCATTTTGATCAATGTTTTCGCAAATAATGCAAACACAACCAGTCGACATTGCTGTCAAATATATATATATATATATATATATTACATATACCTATATATACATATATATATATATATATATATATATATATATATATATAACTTCAATGGCTGTCATCATTGTTTTTCACTACAAAATTGAAGAACACCCCTAGTACTAGAATTGAACTTTATCAACTCTGCCTAACTATGTTGCTCCTGATCTTCTTCTTAAGCTAGTTATTAGTCATATCGAAGCCATTGTAGTGATAATTTTCTTGTAATTTTAGCTAAAAAGAAAAAAAGCAATTCGTTTTGCGACATTTCTTCGATTTTTTTATTGTAAAATTCATGTGAATTTGATTATGAAGTTGTAAATGCATGAAAATGTGGTTTTCAAAGTGTTTTGAAAGTTTATTTTTTAATGCCACCAACTTTTAATGACAAAGTGTAGAAATCGTTGGATAGAGTTTTAGTTGACATTTTTCAATAATTACGTAGGCGTAGATAGAGAGTAACATGTGCATGAAACTTATTTTGCAGTTGTGCACATTTGGTAATTACCAGATTGCACGTCTCTCTAACTTTTTGAACATGCTGCAACTATATAGGTATCTCCGTATTACAGTAAGTACTAATTTATTAATTTCATAAACCATATCACATATTTAGATTTTAAGTTTAAAATAATAATTTTAAATTTTAAGTAAATAATTAAGACTTAGACATTTATAAATTTATGATAGAAATTAATTTTAAATATTAACAGTGGTTGAGTATTTTCTAACCATTGTTTAAATTCAATAAGCTATCTAAATCTTTGACATTTAGAATGATGGAAGAATTGAAAAAGATGTAATTATACTTGAAAAGAAATAACGTCTCAAATTAAAACAGGTGAAATGTCTGCATATAAAAAGATATTAGAAGACTTTAGCCAAACACATGCTATGAACTTTGAAGTTGAAGATGAAAATATTCGAATGCCAAATAAAATTTTTCAAAATAAACCAGAGTTGTAACCGTGCCGTGATTTCAAGCCGAGGCCTGGCCCTTTAAACCATAAACCAAGCCCGGCCCGTTGCAATTGGTAACATTCAGACCCAGGCCTGGGCCCGTCATATCGAAAACAATTATAAGATTTTTGTAAATAAAAAAATTTTGCATATATTTGAAAATACTAAAATGAAAGCATTTTTGCATCAATTGCACTTTTTAACAATAAAGTTAACTCGTAATGTCATCTAAAGCAATCGGCTTCAAATAAGGATGCGTCCACTGCTGGAAAAGGATTTTAATGGAAATTTTTAAATTTTTGATAGTGGTATTGCAGTATTAATAATAAATATTATGTTTATTGTACATCATATAAAAATGTTACGAACTTATGCAGCATTCCCTGGGCAAACATGCAAATAAAACTCTATTTTCTAAAGTAATTTAAAGGTTACGCTGGGATACCTAAAGTATACATGAAATTGATTGGCACTTGCTATTACTAAGACAATTTCTGAGTTAATTGTTGAATTATTGTCGCCGTGGATTTACATCTTGATGTATAATTAGTCAATTGAATATAATAGTTGATAAAATATTTTAATGTAAATGAATCGATATTAATTAATAAAATTTTTCAACAATTCTAGGCTCGTTGTTCAGAAATTTCAGACCCGGTCTCGACCCGGGATATACACTACATAAATTAAAATGTACTTGCTAAGCAAATGAACAAATGAAAACTATGAACAGGGTTTTTGAGTACTTGGAATGTAAGAACCTTGAACTCGAATAGTTCATAAAACTCAATCAGAAAAACTCGTTAGAGAAATCATAAGTCTTAATTTATTTTGCATTTTAGTTTTTGATCAATCTCAAATAATTACTTTTTAACTCACAAAACTAGGAAGTATCATAAAATAAAGGTTTTTCTACCCTAGAAAACTTGGAATTTGAAAAAACTTGATTGAACTTGAAATTTTCATCAAAAAATACTAGAACTCCAACTAAAACCGTAAAAACTCGAACTCAATTTGAAAACCCTGACTATGAAATAGAAAACACTGAATACCATTATTCCAATTTTGTTCAAGCCAAAAATCAACTAATAATGTTAAATAATCAAATTAGGAATAGTTAATTGAAAAAATATTCTTTGCTATAAAAGCAGATGAAATTTTAACAAATTTTAACGAAGAATGTATTAATCAAAGAAAAATGTATTTATTTTCAAAATTTAGAAAGAGTATGCCATTTTCTAAATTTAATAGATTGAATTTCTTCTTCGCAAATAGAAAGTAATTATTATATATTACCAGGAATAAAGCAATGTGCTGTTTCCTTAAATAAATTGAGATCTTTCAGTACACTGTTATTAAACAACAGTACATGTTTTCGTGAATTACAAGCTCTCAGTGTTATAAATCATTCAAGCATTCCTCAATAACATTTTATAAAAAAGAATATTGTTTGTTTGCAAATATTTATTTGATATAATTTGTATGAAATTTGATTATATTAAATATTTCTCATGTTATATTTTAGGCATGTAGATTTATTCCAATTTGAATATCTGGTATGCTAAACTTAATTGGCAATCAAGTACTTAGTAGTCAATCAAAATTATTTCATCAGATAATTTTTTTGAAATTGTTCATTTTATATTTTAGGCATGTGGATTTCCTAGTAACACGAAACTGTCTTTTTGAGGTCTTTAAGTCAACATTTACAGCCGTCCAAAAGTCGTCGTTATGTTAGTCTAATGGGACAAAAACGACATGTTGTGCTAGTAAATTAAAAATAATTCATGATTTTCCATATACATCAAGTTATTTATATGTGATATCCTTCACAGCATGTGATTTTCCCAATCAGGTTTCTAAAATTTACACACAATCACATTCACAATCATTTTGTTCACAAAGATTATCATTAATATCTTTTATAAAGAAGTTTTTTATAATATAAATGTTGACGCTTTAATATCACTTTTGTAAAAGTTCAAAATTTTTAATATATTTACCTTTTCAGTAATTGTACTAGCATGCTTCTATTCACTTTATTATTTACATTTTAAGGTATTGTTGAAGCCAAAATATATATATTTGCATAAATCATTCTAATTCTAACCTGTGTAAAATATTCATGTTTAAAATTAATGCATGTTTAACTTAAAAAATATGGAATAACTTATGCAACCATAATTTTTCTCTTCAACATAATATGACATTGTAAAAAAAATAATTAAACTTTGTTTAGAAACATAAATACTTTTAAGAAAAATAGCAAAGAATAAAAAAATTTCAAACTTTACAAGAGTGACATTATATGTGTTAAAATTTAGATGCTTAGCTATGACAAACGTAGGTTGACAAAGGTATCAGATAAAGTTACTTTGTGTGAAATGCTTTGGAAAATCATGAATAACATTATATTTATTAGGAATTTCATGTTGTTGTTGTATTGACGTCTTTTGGATAGCTATTAATGTTGACTTAAAGACGTCCAAAAGACAAATTCATGTTATTAGGGTTTATTTCAATTTGGAAATCTGTTACATTAAACTTAATTGTAAATCAAGAACTTAGTCGTCCATCATAATTATTTAATCAAATACATTTATTTGAAATTGTTCATGTTATATTTTAGGCATGTAGATTTATTTCAATTTGAAGCAAACAAGGTAATTAACCTCAAGTGTGACAAGATTGTAATATTTGCCATGCCCATCATAATAAAAGTGATTGATAACATAAAACCAATGATGACATAGCTTACGAGGGGCAAAAATGAGAATTCTGAAAATCACAAGAGATGACTATGCTTAATTTGATCATGAACAATTTGCACAACTAAAAAAATTTAAAGAAAACAGAAACATGTTTAATTTTGGAGAAGTACGCATAGGAAATGCAATAGGTGAGAGCACAAAATTGTAACTAAGCATGATGAGTCAATACATCTGTATGAAAAAAGAATACCCAAAAACATGAAAATGGAATGTTTAAAAAATGAAAGAATTATCTAACAACAATATAACATGTTCAAGCAAAACTCCATACATGTGACCTACCAGGTTTGTAAAACAAGTCAAAAGGTTTTGCCTCTACATAGATTTTCATAAATTAAATGAGATAAAGAAAGATGGCTATCTGCTTTCAAGGATATATCTATTGTATGATGCAGCAAAGAACACCTATTTCATCATGTTAGATTAATGTAATA
Source organism: Hofstenia miamia (assembly GCA_900660155.1). Classification (NCBI taxonomy): domain Eukaryota; kingdom Metazoa; phylum Xenacoelomorpha; order Acoela; family Hofsteniidae; genus Hofstenia; species Hofstenia miamia. The sequence continues at coordinate 187,403 of CABFPE010000745.1, forward strand.
CTTTTTGGCAGGTACTAATGAGAAAGAAAGATATTGAAAAAACTGTGGTCATTACACCCTATGAGTTGTATGCCATTGAGATTATGCAATGTGCTGAAAGGCCATAAACACCCAACTGAAAATGGAGAAGCAGCATATATATATATATATGACATCTGAAATGTTAGCGTAGCTCAATGATATTTGAACATCTCAAGAAACTAATTAAAACATTAAGCATACTAGAAGAAGTTGGTCTTCATGTAAATGGTGAAAAATGTGAGATAATAAAAATCCAGTAGAAATTCTTGAAAGAAATGTAAACAATTTAAAAATTTAAATGAAAGACAATGCAAAGGAAGTTATTGATAAGATTACTACAACTAAAACAAGAAAACATCCAGCTCATATGTTCAATCTTCTAAAAAACCTTTTAAATGAACCTGGAGACAACAAGAGAAGTTAGACCAAATAAAACAAGAACTCAAGAAATAGCTGACACTCAACACACCTGATTATACCAAACAATTCCAGAACCTGCTGCAATTGGAGCTTGTTTGAGGCAGAACACCTCATTCAATATTTCAATTGAAAATTAAGGACTCTGAAGAAAACTACAGTTCAATGAAACTGAAGATGCTAGCTTTGGTGAAAGATATAAAGTAATTCTAAGTTTGTCGAAAAAATTCTCTAGTGATAGGTCAACCATAGTGGCTAGATGGACAGAATATCTAAGTGATATTGAGTTTGTCATTAAAAAGAAAATCTTTATGCAAATGCTGACAGCTTTACCAGAGTAACAAAGAGATGTTGCCAAACCTGAAAAAGACAAGTCCAAGTTTACATTTATGCACACTCACAATATACCAAATTGCCTGAAATAAACACAAATTGGAAAGGTGAGGCAATAATGCCTTTATCAGTGAAAAAAGAAATAACTGAAATACAAATGATAAATAAACAAAACAACAAACTCATTATTAGGAAAATAATTGAAAAACTAAAAAATCCAAAAATGTAAGTTGATCAAATATGCTATGAAATATTTTCTAAAACATAAATTTTAGTTGAATGATAATAATTTATTATTTATTGATGGGGAATACACATATATTGTCATTCCTGAGTATTTCAAGAATGACCTAATTCAGTAAACTCATGAGAAATGTCATTTTGGAATACAATAAACAGAATGCACATTCAACACATGTAAGTAAGTTAGTAGGGTAAATGCTTATTACATTAAAATGTATATAAAGATTACCAATGACAGTATGTATGCAAATATTATTTACATGTGCACAACAATACCTGCCACAGTAGAAGATGTCATTAATAAATGTAAAACACTTCTCTAACAATTTGAAACACTTTTGGTAGAAATGAAAAATTCAGAAAACTCATGAGGTGAAAGAATATATACAAAAAATGTGTTCAGTCCCAAAGGGCATGCAAAAGTAAAACTGTACATAATCCCATTGAGTGGGAAGTAGATCCTAACAACATGTTGTGGAATGAAAACAGCAAAATTAAAAACAGTTCAAAAAAAGCAAAGAGTCTGAAGGGAAATTCCCAAAGATGAGTCTATTGACAATCCCACAACACACAGCAGCAATGAAATACAGATGAGTGCAGAGAGAAAGAAGTTCATTCAGCAGAGCAGTGAAACACTTCTAATTGCACCCACAGGAAAAATCCCTTAATACATCTGTCTCAGACATTCTAATTTCCAGTTCCTCCATGATGCTGGGCAACAAGAACAAGACTGACCAGACTCAAACACACTAATGTCAATATAAGGTTCTAATGTGACCCCTACATCCAAAAAAGTGGCAAATAGATGACAATCTCACACCCTTATGTTAATGGTTGGTTCCAATGTGATGCAATATCCAACATAAATATGAGATTGCCAAATGTGGAAGTTCCTTCCACATCCAAATTTGATAGCAATAATATATTTTCAAGTGATAGATCTCCAATACTTTGTTGTTCCAATTTGGTTTGTAGCTCTGGAGAAACTATGGCTATCAATGAAGATAATTCTCTATTAGGTACACCACTGAGTGCTGTACAGCAGTGAAGAGAGCCACTGACATAAATACAATCATTTCAGAGGATATGATCTAGTGATTCTAGATTTAGTTCTATTACTTCTGTTAGTTTTTGTAGCATAATAGTCTCAGAACATTCAATGGAAGGAGAAAAACAGTAATCTAATGTGTATAACAAAGTCATACATTCTTGTTTTATAATGTCAAGAAGACGTATGAGAGGTGTTGAAAGCTGGCTAACAGATGAATGAGATCTGGCCTATAGTGGAAATTATGCATCTTAATTAAAATACTACTCAACTGTCAAAGTATTGATAAATCAAATACAAAATGCTTGGGAGATGAAGGCTCCAACAGACATGAGGAAAGCAATGTTCAGAGATAAAATATACCAGAGATAAAACTGAAGCAGGCAATATGGATACTAGCAATATTCCTATCTGTAGAGAATGATCTTCAATGGCCAATGAATAGGAAGTAGCAAAACAGAATGAAGAAACAGTATGAGATAATTATGTCATCTTTGAGAGCAAGCTAAAATCATAGTTATTAATGGGAATTATCACATCTGCATTGCTGTCAAAATAAAAAAAGGCCTAACTTCAAAAAAAAATGTTTGTGAATTTGAATTCTAGGATTTGGGCAAACTGCTTCATTTGATGACAAGAAATTTTTTTGACAAAATTTAATTGGGCAAATTAATTTTTTGACCAAGTTTTTACTTTTTGAATGATAGGATGTAGGCAAAATAATGTATTTGAAGACAACTTTCAGTTGTGCCATGCTCATTGTAATAATGTTTTAAAACTTTAACACTGCTGGACAAATATGTAATGAAACATATAATAAATATAAATACATCTTCCACAAACACATACTCTCACTAAACAGAAAAAACGACTTTATACTTATAAATTTATAGTTTAAGAAATCTACAATATTGCAATTAGAATAATAATTAAATTTACTTTTTATAATCTATCAAAAATTAACATAAATTGAGTTGTTTTGCTTTTGAAAGTAAATTGATTTCAATTTTTTTATGATACTTACCAATAATTTTTACAGAAGCTGTTTACAATAGTGAAAGTGTAATCTATTGGATATACACTTGAAATTTGAAGAACCTCATACAAATAAAAAATAAAACATCTTGAGCCCTTGTATTTTCCTAATACTCAAATTAAATTTGAAAAATTTTAGGTTGTAAACACATTCAAACACAAATGTCAGTTAACACATCCTACTAATAGAGTAGTATGGCTTTAAAATTTTTAAGTATTTATTTGTATACTACGAAATTTTCCAATGCTAACTGAGGTCAAGTGCGACAGCAATATGAAGCATAATGATTGATAATGCTACTCACTCAGTTTTATATAATTTAGCTATCATAAAATATAAACTAACTAAACAAACTGAAAAGTTCACAATTTAAATTCAAGAAAAACTGAAAACTGACTAAAGTTATACAAAGAGTTGATATATAGAAAATATCAAAATTGTGCTTTGCTAGAGATATAAATATAATAGCTTGAAATTTTTGTTATGTGATATCAGCTCTTGGCATCGCCATGTGTAATTTTCTAGATTAAAAGAGTTTATATATATATACAGGGTAAGCCATAAGTAACTTGATATTTTAATTAGCCACAAAAATAAAAATAAAAACAACCACAAAGTCAAAGTATATTTTTTATAATGATCAATACATGGGATTTATAAAAGTTAAATTAAATGTTCAATCGCGCCGCCATTGTTTGCAATAACCATTTCACATCTTTTGTGCAAATTTTCTACTGAGCGGCGAAGTTCATCAACGGATATTTCATCGATTTCTTTAATGATCTTTTGTTTCAAGTCATCTAAATCATTGGCCCGATATGAATGAAAAACTCGTGCCTTTAAAGTTCCCCACAGGTAGAAATCTAAAGGCGATAAATC
>CABFPE010000745.1:192379-209329 GCA_900660155.1 Hofstenia miamia
TATATATATATATATATATATATGCATAAAAAATATAAAATTAGATATTGAAAGCTAGAAGTGACATTGTATTTCAATTGGATTGAGAACAGGACTTGAATTTAATCTGAAATTCCCAAGAGTGAATTCCAACTTGCACGGATTAGTATATATTTTAATATATATAAAACAGGTTAGATAAAATAGGATAAGAGAATATTTATTCAGAAAAATGTTGACAATTAAATAACTGATAATTTATCTGAATATCATCAATAAATTCACACAAAACTATACACAAATTACATAATTTACAAAAAACACATCTTTCAAGCTATGAATAAATTACTAATGTACTACATTAATAATGAGTTATCGCATTGTCATCCTTATACAGTTTGTATTCTAGCAATGATTTACCAGAAATATATTTTTTCAATGTTTTTAGTTTCTTTAGGTTGCGAGTTCCAGGTTGGAATGGTTACATTAATACTCAAGGATTTATTTAAAACGTCTTCCTTATACCTAACACATGTGAAAGTTTTGACCTAGAATTATGTTTATGAGCATTTCCCGGTATTTTAATCGTATTACAATGTGGTAGGTTCTTATTATCTTGCAGAATTTCAGCAGGGTATTCAACATTGCAAGTTTTTTGGAAAGAGAATCGAAATAGAAATGTTTAAATTTAAAGGATAAACTAACTTCAATTTTCATAAATTCCTCTATCTAAACTTAGTCAATCAAATTGCAAGTCGACGTTGCAATTTAGGTTTTCTACCTTAGAAGAATTANGTTAGATAAAATAGGATAAGAGAATATTTATTCAGAAAAATGTTGACAATTAAATAACTGATAATTTATCTGAATATCATCAATAAATTCACACAAAACTATACACAAATTACATAATTTACAAAAAACACATCTTTCAAGCTATGAATAAATTACTAATGTACTACATTAATAATGAGTTATCGCATTGTCATCCTTATACAGTTTGTATTCTAGCAATGATTTACCAGAAATATATTTTTTCAATGTTTTTAGTTTCTTTAGGTTGCGAGTTCCAGGTTGGAATGGTTACATTAATACTCAAGGATTTATTTAAAACGTCTTCCTTATACCTAACACATGTGAAAGTTTTGACCTAGAATTATGTTTATGAGCATTTCCCGGTATTTTAATCGTATTACAATGTGGTAGGTTCTTATTATCTTGCAGAATTTCAGCAGGGTATTCAACATTGCAAGTTTTTTGGAAAGAGAATCGAAATAGAAATGTTTAAATTTAAAGGATAAACTAACTTCAATTTTCATAAATTCCTCTATCTAAACTTAGTCAATCAAATTGCAAGTCGACGTTGCAATTTAGGTTTTCTACCTTAGAAGAATTAAAAGTTATTGTATGTAAATTTAGACGTTAATAAATCTTCAGATTCGACTCATTTACATTTCTTTATAGTTAAGAATTGTTTTATATATTTAGTGACCACCTATTATTTGCACTTAATCAATGCATCGTTGAAAACGAAAAAATCAGATATAACAATTTATATAAAAATGGAGATCTCCTTGTTGCTAAAAAATTTAGGCCAATCTGAATAACGCAACTTTTACTAAATTATTTGAAAAAATACTGCATGTACAAATCGACCAACTCCTTTACAAGTGATGCAATTATGTCAATTACCGAAAAAATATCCTCTAGCAACTCTCAATTTTTATCCAGTTGTATAGAATTTTGAAATTTTGCGATTAAACATAATGAAATTACGAATTTCATCAAAATTCAATCAAGAAAAGCTAAATTTTTTCATTCACTCAGTCGTTATTTGACCAGTTTTAGACAGGTTCAAACCGGCCGGTCGTAAAATACTGACCCGACCCGACGTGCACCGGTGTGACCGGTGCCGGTCACGCCGGTTGACCCGACCGGTTCACACCTATGGTACGAAGTACGCATAATGTATTTACTTTCAAATTATTATTTAATATTATCACAAAAATGGTATTATTGAACATATTTGTAAAATAGGTTTTGTCCACAACATTTTTTATTTATAGCAGTTACTATAGTTGAACTATAATAACTGCTATTAATAAAAAATGTTTTGATTTCTATATTCTTAAAAATCTGCCTAAATTAGAAAAATTTTTTTAATTCACCCGTAATTTAGAATTTCAAAAAATATAAATTGCATTAAGGTTTATCAAAATATTAAATAATTTAAGAAGAACAATAATTTTAATGAAGAATTTAATAGGCTGTCTAATCGCATAGATTCCATTGTATCAAATGATTTTCGGTTAGTTATTTACATAAATATCAATTAAATTGTAATAATGTTTACATATTAAAAATTATCCACTTTGATTCGCTCAAATGCAATAAAATATAGCAATGTGTAGAGAATATTATTGAATATTTTCCTAATAGCAATTAAAAGCTCGCGTTCTGTGTGAACACTCTCGTATTAATACATTACTAGAAATCTATCGCAAGCGCAAGCTCGCTTTCTGTGTGAATGCAACTATCTTAAAACATGTGTTAAAAATACAAGCGCTATATCGCAAGCTTTCTGTGTGAATGCACCCTAACACTGTGACGTCTAATAGGCCCAAAAATCTGGGGTGGGTACCTCACCATCACCGGTAATTATCTGAATATTCTTGGGCGGTGTTAGACGGTTAAAGTTTTAACTGTCAGACAAATACAGAAATATTAAACGCTTTAAATTTAAAGATGATAAATAATATGTTAAATTTAACACATTGCGCAAATAATTTCCTACGCTCTGTGCTGAATTTGGAAATTACGTCATTCAAAATACCATGCCAACCAACTAGCATTTCATATTTAATTGTTGCACGCTACAGTTCGCAATGCAGATATTCGTTAAAACATTAACTGGAAAAACCATTACGTTAGAAGTTGAAGCCTCTGACACAATCGAGAATGTAAAAGCTAAAATACAAGATAAAGAAGGAATCCCTCCCGATCAGCAAAGATTAATTTTTGCTGGAAAGCAATTAGAGGATGGAAGAACCCTTTCCGACTACAACATACAAAAAGAGTCAACTCTACATTTGGTTCTACGCCTGCGTGGTGGTATGCAAATATTTGTGAAGACTCTAACCGGGAAGACAATTACATTGGAAGTCGAAGCGTCTGATACCATCGAGAACGTAAAGGCGAAAATACAAGATAAAGAAGGAATCCCTCCCGATCAGCAAAGACTGATTTTTGCTGGAAAACAATTAGAGGATGGGAGAACTCTTTCCGACTACAACATACAAAAAGAGTCAACCCTACATTTGGTTCTGCGATTGCGAGGTGGTAGCAATTAATCAATGTAATATCTACTTACTATTCATTCGCTTGTAGATATGCTTAATATAATTTTATGCTAATGCTAGTTTTAAAAGAACTTAAGTATATTTAGTATTAAAAATTGCAAGAGCATTGAAAGGAAAAAATCTTGCTACAGATTACATTTTAGTTTACTTTTTTCTTATGTATGCAAGAATTTTTTCAATGACTAAACTTAATTTACAACAACACTGAATAGAAATCTTATTAAATATTTAGGTTCTTAAAATTAACGCTAATAACTCACAAACAAAACGACAAAATCTGAATCCAACAATAACATTCTCGCTTTAAAATCGTTCCCGGTCGCCATCCCATCAGAGATGGATGGGAGCCGAGGTATGGGAAGTGATGAGACAAAATATTAAAAAATGACTAATAAGAATCAGTGCAACCCAAATAAAATGGATACTATATGAATTATGAACAGGGTTGCCGTTGTGTTGTGTAGAATTTTAAATTTCTTGTGTACATAACACAACAGGTTGTGTTGCCTTTATGGAAAATTATCATATCCCAAGGCGTACGCCTTGTCATATCCCTATATTACATTTTATTTTTAAGTGTACTAGTTAGTGTGTTATTCTTAGTAATGTCATGTAATTAATGGAAGTAAACTCACATTAGTTGGGATTTTAAAGTGAATAAGGATCTTACAACATCTATGAAAATAGTATTGTAATATACTTTTAATGAATTGAATATGTACTGTATATGCTCTCATATAAGCCGAGTTTAGAAATATAAAATACAATGCTGAATTCAGGGAGTCGGCTTATATTCGCAAAAACAAAATGAANCTTTCCGACTACAACATACAAAAAGAGTCAACTCTACATTTGGTTCTACGCCTGCGTGGTGGTATGCAAATATTTGTGAAGACTCTAACCGGGAAGACAATTACATTGGAAGTCGAAGCGTCTGATACCATCGAGAACGTAAAGGCGAAAATACAAGATAAAGAAGGAATCCCTCCCGATCAGCAAAGACTGATTTTTGCTGGAAAACAATTAGAGGATGGGAGAACTCTTTCCGACTACAACATACAAAAAGAGTCAACCCTACATTTGGTTCTGCGATTGCGAGGTGGTAGCAATTAATCAATGTAATATCTACTTACTATTCATTCGCTTGTAGATATGCTTAATATAATTTTATGCTAATGCTAGTTTTAAAAGAACTTAAGTATATTTAGTATTAAAAATTGCAAGAGCATTGAAAGGAAAAAATCTTGCTACAGATTACATTTTAGTTTACTTTTTTCTTATGTATGCAAGAATTTTTTCAATGACTAAACTTAATTTACAACAACACTGAATAGAAATCTTATTAAATATTTAGGTTCTTAAAATTAACGCTAATAACTCACAAACAAAACGACAAAATCTGAATCCAACAATAACATTCTCGCTTTAAAATCGTTCCCGGTCGCCATCCCATCAGAGATGGATGGGAGCCGAGGTATGGGAAGTGATGAGACAAAATATTAAAAAATGACTAATAAGAATCAGTGCAACCCAAATAAAATGGATACTATATGAATTATGAACAGGGTTGCCGTTGTGTTGTGTAGAATTTTAAATTTCTTGTGTACATAACACAACAGGTTGTGTTGCCTTTATGGAAAATTATCATATCCCAAGGCGTACGCCTTGTCATATCCCTATATTACATTTTATTTTTAAGTGTACTAGTTAGTGTGTTATTCTTAGTAATGTCATGTAATTAATGGAAGTAAACTCACATTAGTTGGGATTTTAAAGTGAATAAGGATCTTACAACATCTATGAAAATAGTATTGTAATATACTTTTAATGAATTGAATATGTACTGTATATGCTCTCATATAAGCCGAGTTTAGAAATATAAAATACAATGCTGAATTCAGGGAGTCGGCTTATATTCGCAAAAACAAAATGAACACAAGGACAGATACTAATGCCAATTTTCCAGCCACACGTTTTCATCGCTATCTGACTTTATTTGTTTGTGTGTGTCATCAGTGGCGAGCTGTAACCAAGCTATTGCTCAAACAGTATAGATAAATTCGCGAAATAAAAAATAGTTTTACATGGAGCTAGTCAGCGCGCATATTTTGATATATAATCCTAGTCCATAACGTCAAAAGTTGCAGAGTAATAGCGTTCCAAAATGCATCAGTTGTTATTGTTAAGTAGAAATTTGAAAGTTGTAATAAACTGAAGTGTTAATAACTCAAAGGGAATAGTAATTAAAAATATAATATTAACACTGTAATATTGATTTAAAGGAGCTCTAAAGAATGACGCTTTATTCATATCACGATGTATAATTTCTTCTATTTCTTCTAGCATGTAGCATAAAAGTAAGCATTTTATATCTTTACAGTAACAAATTTCTATGAACCAAAAATATGGAGTAAAATTAGATAAGTTGAGTTTCGGCTTATATGAGATTTTTTAGAAAAACCGGGCATTTTAAATCAATTTTTGAGGGTCGGCTTATATGTGAGTATATACAGTAATTATTTTCATTAACTTACGATTTTACATATATTCACTAGGAATCTAAATATCGCACTACTGTCTTATTTGACATACTCTATAGTTTTAAAACGAGTTCAAACCTATATGTCCACTAAAATTTGGGATGGAATCCTCAAAAAAATTATCAAATGCTTATAACACATGAACATATAAAGATATTTAATATCTGAAAACAATGCGACAACCTCTGACCTTGCTCACGGAGCTCCTGAACGGTACATAAACAAATTTTCTCTGGAAAGCAAAATATTTAGGCCACTATCTAGAAATTAGGTATGGTAAGAATTTGAATATTTTTATAAAATCGGATTTCACACTGAAAAAACGTTTTTATATACTTTAAGCACTGGAATATTCTTAGCACAAAACTTCATCATTACATGATTACACACCCCCATAGCCATAGATATATGCATATCAAAGGCTGAAACAAAATTGTTGTTTGTTACTCTATAGTAACTCCAGCGGAAGTAGGGTTAATACATTTTGGCTACTTTAGTTTAGAAGAGAGATCTTATTATAAATTTCCAAATTTTAATCTTGAACATAGCAAACTAGGGCCGTGCGAGTCGAGATATTTTCGCTTAGAGTCGAGTCAGATCAGTCTCTTAAAATTTGAGTCGAGTCAATTCGAACTTTGAATCTCGAGTCTTATCAAATCTACAAAATTCGAGTTGACTCGGCCTACTCAAAATCTGTTAATATTGAAATATCGAGTCAAGTCGGGTCGGGTTCTCGAAATTTTGATTAATCGCAAGACCCTATAGCAAAGTGAAAAAATGGAGAATTTTTTTGACAGGCATCACAAAAATAGCCCAAACTGCAGCAATAGCGTAAAGAGAATCTTCATTAATCTTAGTAGTACAAAAAATCCAGTACTGGCAACTTTTGTCTAGGTTTGTGACCAAATTGCGGATGGTTTGCAGCAGTGATTGACATTCAATAAAAGAACTGTATCCGACCTGACCCCGCACGCCATTTGATCAACTGAACCCGAATCGACTATTGATTCCTATGCACTGACCCGACTATAAATTCACTTACCCGACCTTATCCAAAGAAAAGTTAATACACAATCTAAAAATGTACATGAATAACAAACAAATAAATGCAAGCAGAATAACAGTAAAATTTAAAAAAAATGATATGAACTCAAACCTCAATAGACTTACTTAAAGATCTTAATATTGTAAATACTTGCTCCAAAAACATTATCGTGTGAATTGTAAATTGGGTTTAAACGTTATTAGTGGGGATAATGACATGAAGGGCTATTAACGCTTTATGTATTCTCTTTGTCCCTTGATGATGTAGGTTGTGTATGCTTATATCTGAGAAAATAAAGGCCGTTTAAAATAAATTAAGTTATCCTCATTAGTTTAAAAATAATACTGCATTTTATCCAGTTGATCATACCCGACAATTGCCCACAGAATCTGCTATATGAGCGTACCCGACTGGACTCTAATCCAAATTATTGTACCCGAACCTGACACGAAAGTCGGGCACCCGATGCCCATCTCTGCTTTGCAGTTATAGACTTATAAGTGATGTTGCAAAGAATTGAAGTCACTGGACTGTATGGCACATAGGATAATGGGAAACACAAATAATGTGTGAAATTTTGCATGAGATCATGGAAAGCCTTTACCACCCAAAACATCTTGGTTATTCACTCATCTGGCAATTGAGCTTGCGTAACACAAGTTTGATTGTTTTGATTCTTAGAAAGAATATGATATCTACAAAGCATGTCATGTATAACATAAAGAAAACAGTGTTTGGGTAAACGCGACAAGCCCTGGCATATCAACAAAAGTAAAGTAAAGAACTTTTGTCATCATGCAAGCGATTCATCAAGCAGGCTTTTCTACTCGTAATCAACCATGTATATATGTCTCTTAATAGACATGCACACGTGTACATAAATTAAGATTAAAATTAGATTTCTGGGTTTAGCACTCCTACACGCCATTTACTGGTAGTTTGCTAAAATCATTTATAATCAATCCTAAAAAATAATATAAAAGGAATGTGAAAGTAGGGGGCACAAAGTTCTTCCTTCAGCTAAGTTGAGCTCACAAACTAAAATATATGTGAAATCCAATACGAAACACATTAGCTTAGTTTACTATCCTCAATTTGCATGTTAATATCTTTGGTGATAGGTGAACTAAAAATTCTGTTAATTGATATAACTTTGTGAATTTCTTGGAATTGAAATGAATGAACTTTATCAATTATATTTGCTTCCACGTAATTATAGATACATTCAAAGTGTTCTTTAATTTAAGTTAAAGAACGCTTTGGCTTTATTCATTCAATACACAAATGAATTTTTCCCTTGCTTGAGGATTGTTTTTCTGTCTTATCTAAACTAATTTTATGTTTTTTATTTTGCAATGTATAATTGTTTGCAAAAACAACTTTATTTGTTTCTAAGGAATTTCTATAATCTTCAATTGCTAATTTTTGTTTTTCAACTTTAGTTATTCACTTCAAAGTATTTTTGCTTTTATAATTAACTTTATATGAATACATTTTGCTCCTCAAACCAATAATTTGATCTAAATATATACTTTCAGGCGTCTCAAATTTAAAATATCCAGGTATCTTTTTAAATCATACACTAAATAATGCATGATCTTTATCAAAATTACTAAAATAAAATAATTCATAATCGTCCTTAAGTGTTTTTAAATAATTAATTATATCTTTTAACTTTTTTGTTCTGTTAATAAAATTTCTTAAAACTGAAATATCTATGTATTTTTTTAAATATTTCATGACCCTTATCAAAATTAATGAAATCAAATAATTCATATTCCTCATTAAGTGCTTTCAAATCTTTAACTATATCTTTAGTTTTTATTTTCAAAATGAAACTCTCTGTATCCATATAGTTCAGAGTTATATTATTTTCACCAAAAATGGTTGCATGACATCATAATATGTTTCATACTTTGAGAGCTTTAATAGTTCTAATACTGTAAAACCAATATATATATTGGTTTATCCAACTTTAATTTAGTTTCACGGGAATGATATACCAGAAAATCATCAAAATCAGATTGCATTTTGTATTCTAATTTGCTTTGTTCCTTAAATAATTTTTCAGTAGCCTCAGTTTTATTGAACATTTTTACATTAGTTCGTCCTCTAATATTTTCAAAAGTATTTCCAAAGAAAGCTTTATTTAAAAGTTTGTAAAAATCTTCTTCAAAACTATTTTTGCCTTTGACTTCATATTGGTGTTATGATCAATATATGCTTCCAACAATTTTTTCTGTTTAAATGAAATTACTCTATGCATACAAGAAATTTCCATACCAATTCATAGATAGATCTTTAATAATCTTTATTGACAAAAATATATTTTTTTATCATATTGATCACAAATAAGCTTTGGTGTAGGACAAACACCAAGAGCAATTTCATTTGATATTCACTATATTCAGAAAGGGCTATCTCTTTCTTAATTGTATAAAAAGTTTTTTGTTTTATTTTTCAATTTTTTCAGATAAGATAAGTCACACTCAATAAAATATCCAATAGGACTTTTATCAGAAGTTCTAAATATTTTCTCAATTCGGCCTCTTTGTTTGTCTCCATCAAACTCATTATTTATTTCTAAGAACTTAAAATCACTATAAGGAAGGTTTTGTTTCATTTCCCATCAATATAAAATATTTGCGTCAATATACAAAATTTGAATTCAGCTGTTGATTTAATACATCTATCTCCCATTACAGAACTAATTCCCCCCCCGAATATTTTGTTTCAATTGAAAGTACAAGATCAGGATCCTTCAAATAATCCAGAGCAATATTTGTGAATTTTAATCCACATTGCCAAATATATCCAAGTAATGAATATGCATAACACAGATTTAAACCATATTTTTCTTTACTAAGTTTAATAACATTTTCAAAAATATCTGTTAATAATAAGACATCAAGTTTTAAATACAATCGCCAATTCCTTTCCAGATTTAATAATTTAATAATTTAATTAGTTCTTTCTATTTTATCTTCATTTGGAGTCTTTTGAGTTAATGTTGAAAAGTAGTTTGATTTTTTATCTGGAAGTTTTCAATAGGATTCAAAGCCATCAAAAAAAATTTATATTGATAGGCTAATTTAGATCATATAGTTTGCATTCATCAAAATATTTCTCTATAATGGGTTCTTGTCTGACATTATTTGCTAAATTATTTGATGATGATGAAATAAATCTGTATGAATCCAAAACCTTATGCAACCATATTGTACAGATATATATTCTTTTCAGTTTTACATAGGGTTTATAACCAACTTTTGTTTACATTTAAAAATTCATTGAAAAATGAATGTGAATCATATTCTGAATAATTATGAAAATAGAAAGGTACAAAAGACTTATTCATAGTTTTTGAGGCACAAAATTGCAAACATTGCAGGCAGAACCCTGATATTTTCCTGTTAAATAACAATGATCTCTTACTAGTTTTTCACTTGTGTATTCACACAGATAACATTCCTTTCATGGAAATGTCATGCTTCAACATAAAGAAAAACTTGTTTTCTAATTCTTTAATTTTTTGAACAAATGCTTCAACACAATCTTTTCCAAAATAATAGAAGTATTTTGATCTACATAGTTCAGGAATATCAGACTTTAAGTACAATCCAAAAGCAATTTGTAATTGATTACATAAAATTTTAGTTTTCTCACCAATAGATGATTTACAGTCAAGGTTAGTTCCTAATCCGCATTTGAAATTGTCAAACTTGACCTTTTGAATGCAGCATTCAAAATCTGCATAAATTCTAAATGGAACATCTATTATATAATGCTAATTTTTAAATTTAATTTTGTCTTCTTTTGGAAAATACGATTGCCTTGTATCCTCATTTCTACATAATCTAAAATGATTTTCAAAAATGGTCATTTTCTAAATTTTAAACACTTTTTACAAAAATGCAATTCATTTTTACTTGATTCTTTGTATAATACACATTTTAAAATCTTCATTAGAACAAAGAGATTTTTATACACACTTAAATCAATTGCATTTTCATCAGAATAATACATAGGTAAAACATTGTACCTAAAGTTCAAAACTTTTAGCTCATACACATTAATTCCTTTTACTGTTATTAAAAATGTTACTCCCCTTAAATTGTATTTATCTAAGTATTTTTCATAAACACATATTCTATTTTAATTCTTAGAACTAAGGTGTTGGTTGAGCTGCAATTATTGACCACAAAAAACACTTCTCATCATTATTAATAACATTTAAAATTGAAAAAATTTAATTTGTAATTTAGCATATGTTCCACTACCCTAACTAAACCATGTTTAAGGATGCTAAGTTATCCCTTAAATTTTTACTTAGTCAAATGCTGGAAAAAATATTATTTTCTTTTTTCCTTATATAGATATGAATGAAATTCTACTATTTTGACATTCAAATTGTAAGAATGTTATAGGAAAACCTGATTTCAGAGTAAAATGTGTAATTAGATCAAATAGATATGTTATATTCTTGGAAACACATTTCTGAGAAGTATAAGAACAACAAAATTAAATATTCTCATGATGAGGCTTTAGTTGGACAAAAGGTACATTTCCTGATGATATTTATCAGTTCAATGATTTCTCAGGATATATCAACAATAAAATTGTAGCAAAGGGTCATAGATCAAAAGCAAACACAGATAAACACATTGATATCATATTTAATGAAAATACTTACAAGGTATTTGTTTTCTTAGGTCGTAAAATATGGTTAAGATTTGATGAAAAATTTGGTTTTAATGGAAAAAATATAAATGATAAAAATGAAATTTATAAAAATGTAATTAATAAGAATAAAATGTTTGAAATCATGATTGGGAACTTCTTAATAATGAAAATTTGCTTGAAAAATTTTGAAAATGGCATCAATAATAATGAAAATAAAATTAATTATATTAATAATGGCAATCATTATACATTAACCCCACAGAGTATGGAATCAATTCATGATAATTCTAGCATTGATACTATTAATATAAGTATATTATTAGTCCTATCACAAAGTATGGAATCAATTTATGTTCCTAACATTAAAAAAGGGATTGCTAACATTTTAATTCAATGTTCTCTGGTAAATGATACCATATATAATGGAAATTCTAGTGATATAGCAATTTCCTTTCCTACAATTGATTTAGTTTCAAGTTATTCTTTTCAAAAAGCAATCTTTGTGCAAACTTTTTAACAAAAACAACACAAATGAAATCAGGGATATAAAAATTAATATTACTGATATGATAGCCAAAATCAAATAATTAACTTAAATGATAACCATGTTCATTAAGTATTCTTAATCAGATAGTAATTTTAATTTCACTTTAAGGCATGACTAAATCTAAAAAAAATTATGAAAATTATTTAAGGGGAGTGGATGTTCTCCCCTTAACAATAATAAAAAATTATAAATTATAAATTTCACTCTTAGTTTGATGTTGTTGAGATTTTCTGTTTCCTTATATAGAAATGACTGACTTCAAAAATCCAATAATTCTAGACAGAAATGAATACATTAGATTTGATTTCCAGACTCCAATAGTAATTCCTGCCACAGACAATATTCAAAATAAAAACAATTGTAAGTTTACAGTTGATAATTCTACAGATAGAATACCTTATGACTTTGTAACAGAGTATTTGGAGATTATAATAATACTTCTACTACAAATCTTATAAATGTTTCAAAAATTGCCCAATTGCACAATCTTCTTGAATATTCAGGATCTTATTTGAGCATGCACAAAATGAATTTTTCTACAAGGAAAATGATGATAAAATAGAACTTCTAAAAGATGGAAATGAGATAAATGCAATTTTTTATCCAGCAAAGTTGATTTTTTTAGCAGTCTAAGACACAGTATCCTACCTGCTGGCAAGGTGCAAATAAATCTTGAATTAGCAAAAAATGACAATGTAATCTTTAATCTAGCTGGAAAAGGAAAACCATTACTTTAAAGGTTGGTAATACTAACTCATGGTTTCACCCGCAAGAAGAAGGAACTTCCTTTTCATTTCTCTCAGCCCAAAGACAAAGTAATCAGTTAGAAAAAGTTGAAAAAAAATTTACAACACAAAATTTCTGCAACACAACTTAATGCAATGAAAAAAAGTGGTGGTGCTTTGCCACTTATGGCAGCTGCTCCATTAATTGGAAAGTATGCAGTAGCACCTTAGTTATTGGTGTAATGGAGCCTTACAAAAAAATTCTATCAATAACATTTTTGGAAAAGGGATTGGCTCTGACAACAATGTATGAAGTTAAAGACACCTAAGGGGGATGGGATGAAAATTGGACCTCCAATGTCAAAAGGGAAATGAATGTAACTAAACCCTCCAGGGTCAAAAAGTAAATGAATGTGTGTTAAAAAAGTAGTAAGTTTAAACTTTGTTTTCTTTTTCAGTAATCTCCTTCAAAATTACGATATTTTACAATTTATGAAATGTATTAATAATTTTATGGGTGAATCAAACTCAACTGAAGGGAATGCAATTGCCCTTAAGGGGATATTTTCTAGAGATAATGTAAAATATAAGGGTAATGGTTTTTAAGTTTGTAGCTTCTAATACTGGCATACATTTGGTAGCATTTTATTACTTTAATTACTGATGCTTTCTCATAATTACCAATGCTTTCACCACAAGCAGTCAGTCCTTGTGAGCACACTGTGCTTACCACACTTAATGCTACTTCACTCATTGCATTACCTGAAGAGGAGTTAAGCAAAACTAAATTGTTAGCTGCTCCCAAGAATCTTGGCAGAGATGAACTAATTATCCTGTTCAACATGCTAGCAGCCATCAAAGAAACTCCTTCTTAATCCACCAGCAAAACTACTCAAGTAACTCCAGAAATTAATCATGCGCTGCCTCAAACACAAAAGAAGATACAATGTCTGAAACACTTGAGACCAGAAGCTGAATTTCTTTCCATCAGATCATCTGAAAGCTCTGGGATTACTAAGAACTTCTACATGTGTTCATTCATATCTGGGAGCCACCATTGAAGACATAACTGATGTAATTCTGCTTTATCCCAAATTGAATAATTTAAAGAGAACAATCCCCACCAAAACATGCCTTACTTTCACCACCAATAAACATGCAACAAAGGTATGCCAACATTCTCTTAACACTACCACTGTTTTCACCCACCAAGGTTCAGATGATTAGAAACTTTCTTAAACATTTCTAATGATGTTAAATTTTATTTTTATATTTCTGACTTTCATTGGGTTATGGCGAATTTTTCACCTAATTTATGCTATTGCTAATAACTCACTTTCTTTCATATATTTAATTCTACATGTAATTGTTCTTAACTCAAAATTCAATATTACCTGTGTTAGAGAAACCTTACCTATATATAAACATAATTTAAGTAACAGCATGAATACATGCAAGATATTTAAAAAATGGATTTTCATTAAAAAAGCAAAACATTCTTTATTCTACTTGCTAGTACTAACAATAATGTTACTTATATCTGGCATTGAGATTAATCCCAGGCCTTCCAAAGCTGATAATATTTATGAATACTCAGAATTATCAAACAATGCATTCAACTAATTCTTTTAAATATATTCACATAAATTTTCAGAATCTCTCAATAAAAAATTCGGAATTTAGACAATTCATTTCTGAACTGGATTCAAACTTTATTCTGGGCATAACTGAAACCTGGTTTACAAATGATAATTACAATTTGTCCTGGTCAATTGATAACTCTAAATTTAAAATATTTAGAAAGGACAGAAATCCAACCTTTCATTTTAATGAGACAAAAGGAGGTGGTGTCATGTTTTTAATACCTAAAATATTCAAGCCTAAACTTAGGACAGATATAGCAAAAGATTCAACTTATGAAAGTCTTTGGTTTGAAATTTGAAACCCTGACAAAAATTTTAATAGTCAATTATTAAATATCTCTTATTGTCCAAATAATACTTATATAAATAATTTTGTCTTTCAAATGGAAGATCAATTTTCTACTGCTCTGAGTTATAACACAAATATAATGGTAATGGGGCTTGGCAATTTTCTCAATACTTTCAATATTTCACTAATAAATAAAAAAATTCCTTCTAGAATTTCTGCTAATAGTAAAATTCTTATTGACTATTTCCTGATATCAGAAAATGCTTCCTCTTATAATTGTTTTTGTCTTGAATTTCCATACTCAGATAACTGCCTTATAGTGTAGAATCATCACCCAGGCTGAGATGTGCATTAACTGAGATATATTTAATAATTATGAGAAACAGATTCTCCAAGTGGGGTAATGTCTAACTGTTTGAACCCTTGTTGTCTCATGTACACATTAATCTAGACCAAACTACATTTAGATCCATTTGACTATAAGTATGACAAGTAATCAATACTGTTTAGGTAATGAGAAGAGAGAGAGACTCCAGTTCGTAATGGGCCCACTGCCTGAAGTGGTATCTGATAACCAAGAAGCCATCCACCATGCTGCATAGTCCAGTTCCAGCAACTTAGCTCATTCTCACAGAGACTGATTTTATTATGTGTACCCTAGCTTAGTGATAGTAAAGAAGGAGCACAATTCGACTTACTGCCTCATGCTCAATTCTGTGTATTTAAACAATGTACTTAATATGCAAACATGCAAAAATACTAGCTGCTAGTAAGAACTAGTTAATAAATAAAGCAGTTTCCTATCCTACAATTAAAATACAAATATAATTAAGGACAATGTACACTAGCTGCGACAAGATAAAATGAGTTAAGAACTATATACAAGATAATGCAGCTTCCTAACCTACAGTTAAAATATATACAAGTACTGACAATACAATATTAACAAAAACAAGAGCATTATTGGTCTCATTAAGTGTCTCCTAGTTGTTACAAATTTGGATCTAAAATAAGATAAAAAAAATTAATACAATCCTAGGGTTGGCTGACTAGCCTTATTATGAGTTTGTTACTATATGTGACAATATAAGATCAGTAGCCAGCTAAGCATAAAGTAAAAACCCCTATAATTAATTGTAAACTAAATGCATGTTATTGATCAAGACACTAAACAACTAATTCCCTCACAACAGCCTTGAGATTGTTACATGCATAAAAAGCTTAGCTGTGCATTTAGATAATGTATAATCAAACTGAAAAATAAAGATACATAAACTATGAATGAGTTTATTTCCCATCAACTGATTATTTCTCATAGTACATATATACATAAAATTATTATAAACATATTTATCTTTAGGTTTGCTCTTGTTGAGAAAGGTGGGTCTTGAGAACACTCTCCCTGGACATGGCAATTCACTTTATTGAAAACAAGAAGAAAATGCTGCTCCCTCAGATGTTTGCAAAGTTAAGTAAAGACAATGCAGCAGAAGCTCTTCTTTTTCTATTCAAGAATTCACTCTGTTCTCTCTCTGATGCTTCAACTCAATGTCTGTCTGAACATCAAAGTCAAGCAACTGTTCCCTCAATTTTATCAAATGATAAACCTGTACCTTCAGAATCTTCTCCCATCACTTAGCTATCACTCTTTTCCAACTCCTTCACCAACAACAGAGAAACACTTGACTGAAAATACTTCATCATTTTACTCGCCTTCTCATTCAAATAAGAAACCTGCAACTCCCAACAAATCTCTTCCAAAAGCTCACAAATCGATCAAACCTGGTACATCTACTCTATACCATTTTCCGTCCAATAATGACATTTTTGCAATCAATAGTGACATTTTTGTAATCAATAGTGACATTTTTGCAATCAATAGTGACATTTTTGCAATCAATAGTGACATTTTTGCAATCAATAGTGACAATATATTTTTATCTATATATTGTTTGCATTTGTAAAACTTTGAACCATTGTACAATGTTTACATGTCTTTAATGCCAATGTATCCATGAATTACTATTTATGCTACTTTATGCGTAGTAAAAGATTATGCATGTAAATGATAATTAACGACTTTTGAAGGCTGATTTCAAAATTTTTGTGGGTATCATAGGTAATTCACTCATTAGTCATT
>CABFPE010000745.1:224733-237553 GCA_900660155.1 Hofstenia miamia
CTAAGTGCTCAGCCATTACGAATTATCTCCCTTTAAACGAAGTCGTGGACCACTGCCTCGAATACCCTAGTGCTCGAACGTTTTTAGCTTTCCATTTTAATTAATTAAAGAAACCTGACAAAAGAACACAAAGTAAATCTGATAAATTTTGGTCATCATTACAATAATAAATTGCACCATTTTTATACATGAAACTATTAAACAATCAAACACTTGGCTAGTACCTGTTAACTCTAAGTTGTTGACAATTTTCTGAATTCTTTGTCTGCCGATTCACACATGTTAGCATTAATTAGCATTTGTGAATGTACTGCCAAATTAAATAATATTAACATACTGCTTTATAATTTTACAAATGATTTAACTAATACCAATCATGTGTGTACAATAAATAATTAACAATAATTATTTCTAAAGTTAATCTTAACTCTTTCTTTTCTTTCTCTCCACTTTACCACATGATGGATTATGTTACAGTAAGCAATTTGATAAAGAATTTTATTTGGAATTCTTATTTTGTTTTGCTATTACAGTTTGATTATTTAATACAATGTCAAGCTAAACAAGTGGTGTTTAGTAGTGGTCTGGATCCATCATTGAGATCGATTCTAGGGTCTTTGTGCCAGACTATGAAAGTGCACTTAGGTTAGGTGTAGGAGCTTTTCCCTCATTTAGCTGACTAGTGATCACTTAGTAAATGTATTAAAATAAAAGAATTCGAGATACAGTTGGATGACCAAAACCTAGGTAATATAATATTACTATTTCAGATCCAAATTAGTGACTATAAAATGACCAATAAAGTGACCAAACATGTACTAATTAATAAATGTAGGTTAGGAAGCTGCTTGATATTAAGCTGTTTATTAAAGCCAATATATTTTGGTAATGGCTACATGTAATGTTGGTTAAGCAATTTTGTTTGGTCTCATCACTATTATATTTTCCAATGGTGCTCTTTGTAACAGGAAATGTTGTGTATTATTCAAAAAACACATCCTACATTTATATATTATGTCTTCTGTTACTTTTCTTACTCTGATCATGATGTATTTCAAGTTAAAATTCATTTCCATTTATATGATCCTCAAATGTCTTCTATTGTGAATTCTTCTTATCACATCTCTTTTATAATATTTGGGTCCTGCAATCCAATTAGTTTTTCCATTAATGTTTAATAATCCATTATCATTAGTTTTCCAATTATATCTGTTAAAATAGCTTTTCACAATTTTTGACATTTTGTTTTCTGGGTTGTCTAATTTGTCTTTTATTTCTCTCACTATAAGATCTTCATTTTGTCTCTCTATAATTTCTTCTTCAGCTATTTCTTCTTTTAACATAATTGATGTTATTGCTTCTCCCTTCTTATCAACATTGATTTCAGGTAATTGCTTGTATTCATTATGTGGGATGAATTGAAATTCAGTTTTGTTACCCTCCTTTTTCTAGATCTCTTTCATATTCTGGCAGTGAGGTCCAGAAAGCTGCATTGTTATGTAATTGTCCTTTTCTATGCTTGATTGGAAAGTTAAATTCGTTAAGGTATTCTATCCAACATGACACAATTGATGATTTATCTTTAGAAAATTTTTTTAGCAATGCCAGACCACTATTATCTGTCCTTACTCAAAACTTTTTTTCCAATTAGAAAGTGTCTGAACTTCTTTATACTTTCTATTAATGTGAGCATCTCTAGTTTTGTTGATCCATAATTTTCCTCACTGGGTTTCAACTTTCTACTAAAGAACTGTACCAGTGCTTATTTACCATCTTTGATTAGACTAATCATTGCACCTATTGCAACTTTACTAGCATCACAATATAATATAAATTCTTTGGAATAATCCGGTGTATTCAGCAAAGGCAATTTCTATAGTTCTTGTTTTATTTTGTCTAGTTCTTCCTGTTGTTCCCAATGCCATATGAATGGTACCAATTTCTTGATGAGATTAGTCATTTTGGCAGTTTTTCCTGCAATTTTCAGTATAAATGTTCTGTAATAATTAAAAAAACAATGATTCTTTGCATATCCTTCTTATTGTTTGGCTTTTCAATCATTTGTATCATTTCATGTGCATTACCTTTATACTGATCTGTCCCTTGCTTATTATCCTTCCAAGTAATACCACTTTCTCCTTCAGTATGTCACATTTATTTCCATTAACTCTCAACCCTGCATCTCTTAATATTCTAAGAGTTCTATCCAATTTCTCTGAATCTACTGTGTTGCTGGTGATTATTATGTGATTGGTGTATGCATTTATCCCTTCTTTGATTTTATTCTGTTTATTTTTCAAGACTTTGGTAATGTATCATTGAAAGGTTGCTGGTGTGTTACATAGCCCAAACGCCATATAAATCCACTCATAGAGTCCATATGGTGTTATAAATGCCGTTTTTTTCTATATCTTTCAGTTTCATCTACACCTGCCAATATGCTTTACACAAATCTCTGACTGTAAAATATTTGTGTTTACTTGCTTCATAAAGCATATCCTCAATTCTGGGTAATGGATACAAATCTTTTTTCATTACTTTGTTCAATTTTCTGAAATCAATGCACAGTCTGTATTTTTTCCTTAGCTTGATGATTACTGTTGGTGCTGATACAGACTTTCACTGGGTCTTATTATTTTGTTATCAATCAGTTCATTTAGTATTCTATTGTATTTGTCTTTCAGTTGTTCTGGCACTCTCCATACAGGCAGTTTTATTGGTTTGTCCATTGTTGTTGTGATTTTATGCATTTCACCAATAGCTTGTCCAACACTTATTTCATCAAAGTTAAAGATTCTGCTGTGTTTTCTCAGTAGTTTTTGTAGTTCCTCTCTCTTGCTCTGCTTTAAATATTTGTAATCCTCTTCTTTTATCTCTGGTATTCTTTCTTCCTCTTCAGCTTTCATCTGCATGCCCTTTGGTTGGCATTGTGGATTACTAATGCCATCATCTTCCTCTTTGGCTTTCATCCATGCACCCTTTAGTTAGCATTGCAGATTACTAACCCTGATGGTTTCTTGTGCTTTCATCCAAAGTGCCCTTTAGTTGGCATTGTGGATTACTATCACCATCATCTTCCTCTTTGGCTTTCATCCATGCACCCTTTAGTTGGCATTGCATATTAATAACCCTGATGGTTTCTTGTGCTTTCATCCAAAGTGCCCCTTTAGTTGGCATTGTGGATTACTAATGCCATCATCTTCCTCTTTGGTTTTCATCCACACACCCTTTAGTTGGCATTGTGGATTACTAACCCCAATGGTTTCTTGTGCTTTCATCCACATGCCCTTTAGTTGGCATTGTGGATTACTAACACCATCATCTTCCTCTTTGGCTTTCATCCATACACCCTTTAGGTGGCATTGCAGATTACTAACCCTGATGGTTTCTTGTGTTTTCATTGAAAGTGCCCTTTAGTTGGCATTGTGGATTACTATCACCATCATCTTCCTCTTTGGCTTTCATCCATGCACCCTTTAGTTGGCATTGCATATTAATAACCCTGATGGTTTCTTGTGCTTTCATCCAAAGTGCCCCTTTAGTTGGCATTGTGGATTACTAATGCCATCATCTTCCTCTTTGGTTTTCATCCACACGCCCTTTAGTTGGCATTGTGGATTACTAACCCAAATGGTTTCTTGTGCTTTCATCCACACGCCCTTTAGATGGCATTGTGGATTACTAACACCATCATCTTCCTCTTTGGCTTTCATCCATACACCCTTTAGTTGGCATTGCAGATTACTAACCCTGATGGTTTCTTGTGTTTTCATTGAAAGTGCCCTTTAGTTGGCATTGTGGATTACTAATGCCATCATCTTCCTCTTTGGCTTTCATCCACACGCCCTTTAGTTGGCATTGTGGATTACTAACCCCAATGGTTTCTTGTGCTTTCATCCACACGCCCTTTAGCTGGCATTGTGGATTACTAACTCCATTGTCTTCTTCCATTGGTTTTGATATCATCCTTATACTAGATTTAACATACTTTCTGTAAATTTTTACCCTCTTTCAATTTATGTTGACATTCCTGTTTGTAGCATTTAGTATCAGGATTTTTCCTTCTCCTTTTTTGATAGCACAGATAATCAGAGGCATTGAAATTCTTTTTGTGTTGATCTCTGTTTGTTCATACATCATAATTTTGGCTGTTATCCCTTTCTCACACTTGATTGCATGCATCTTCCAATGATAGGGTTGTAATCTGATATCTTCTACCAATTTAAATAGCATGTTCTCCTTGTGTTGCTCATCTTCAATTTCAATTTCTTCCTCTTTGACTCTTATGGTTCTATTTCCATAGTTTATGACACATTTCTTTTTCAAAAGAAAATCATCTCCTAATATGATCTCATATGACAGCATGTTCCTGTGGGTATCAACTATGATTAGTGATTGTTCAAATGTATTATTTGCTATTCTCATTCTTACCAGTTCCAATGTTCGCTTCATATCAATATATTCACCTGATGTGTTTATCAATCTATTGTTTGATTTCAGTAACTCTTCTCTTGTAAATCCCAATTTCATTACAAATCAATCTGTTATGATCAATTTTACTGCACCTGTGTTGATGGTAGCCTTAATCCTTACTCTGTTGATCACAACTGTAATTGTGTTGATGTTGTGTAGATTTGTTAGTATCATAACTTGTGCATGGTTTTCTGGAGTTGGTGCTCCCTTTAGTTTTCTGATTCCTCAATTGTTTCAATTTCATCAATTTCTGATAATGTCTCATTTTCTGAGTTTAGAATGTCTTTATCATCAAAATATGCTTCTCCTTCCTCTATAATGTTTATAGCTTTTTTACATTCTGGTTTCCTGTGTCCCTTCTGTCCACAGTTACAGCAGCAAACATCCCTTTCTTTAACTCTTTTGGTTTGCCCATCTTGAGTTTTTATTTTTATCACCTTCTCCTTCTTTGCAGTAATTGTTTGTGAAGATCTTGGTTGCGATTGTTCCTTTGTTTTCCAATTTGGCGCATTTTGTCTATTCCATGTTGCTTTCTCATATATTCACGAATTATTCTTAAACATAACTTGGATACCCACTGCTTTCCTGATCATTTTTTCTGATTTATCATCCACATCACATTTTATCTCAAAGTGCTGCCTTATGTTTTCTCTCAATCCCTTTGTGATGTGGGAAAACAAATCATATGTTGAATAGCATCTGCCTCTTGAACTTAATGTTAATAGTTGCTCAACTTGTGACATATAGTTTCTAATATTGTAGCATCATCCAAACAAAATCTCAAATAAGCTGCAAATGTTGAGAAAAAAGATTAAGATTGAAGAGAAGTTGATTAAAAAAATATTGTAATCAAATCAATTAGTGTTATTTCAGATTTATTTGTAATATGCAACTAAGAAACAACCTGTGTCAAAAAAGAGATATTTGTGTCTGTTGATAAAAATACTTTTTGACTAAATGGCACTTTCATTATTTTCAGCTGCCATCTTGGCAGAAAGTTTAAATTTGAATTGACAGGTACTTCTTTTGGAATTACTATAAATAGATTGAAAACCATTGTAAGAGCTTGATAAAGAATTTTATTTGGAATTCTTATTTTGTTTCATATTAATGGTTTGATTATTTATTATGATGTTGAGCTAATAGAGCAGTGTTTAGTAGTGGTCTGGATACATTACAGGGAACGATTCTAGGGTCTCTGTGCCAGATCATGAAAGTGCACATATGTTAGGTATAGGGGTTTTTCTCTTAATTAGCTGACTAGCATTTCATTTCTAAATGTATTAAATAATTAATTGTCAGAAAATGGTCGGATGACCAAAACCTAGGAGTTATATTAATACTGTTTTAGATCCAAATTGATGACCCATAAATGACAGATAAAGTGACTGTACATGTAGTAAATTATAAATGTAGGTTAGGAAGTTGTTTGAACAGAATATATTTAAATAAGCCAATATATTTCAGTAATGGCTACATGTAATATTTAACAAACAACTAGTAACAATTCAGGTTGCAAATTGATATAACACTTTCAGATAATAGAGTTTAAGTTGAATTGTGTCGTGTCTTGAGTAAGCACTGAGATAAAGTAGGATGCAAATAAGCTATATCAATTCAGCTGAGAAGTGGCACTCAACCATCAGATGGAATGGTGAAACTGGATGTGGAGATCTGCTTCAGGCAGATGCCTGTCAGAAGATTGTTGTAGGAATTACCACATGGCTTCATTACCTAAATAGTGAACAGTTAATTCTAGGTTACACAAGTTAACAGAAGAAACTAGTCAAGCAGTAACAACAAGTAAATCCTTACCCACAATAACACAGCTAATGTTATACAGTAACAGTAGATAAACAGTGATAATGCCTGGTAGAGGATATTACAATATCATTGAACTTTTTCATTTTAATTCTGTTTAATATCAGCCTGTACTGCTTTTTGAAACTTTCATTCCTATAGTATTCAATAAAATTCCCCATTAATTGCTTGTAGTTCCTTTTCATCTCTGCATCCAACATTAAATAGTGCTGATATGCTGCTCCTGCTAAATATAATGGGAGTCTCACTGCAGCTGCATTTTGATCTACCCTTCTTTCCTTCATTGTGAGTTTGAATAACTGTAGCCATTCCTCAAATGTCAGTGAGTAACTTTCTATTTTCTCAGTGAAATTTTGAATTTGAGCTTTACATGGTGTTGGTTCTTCATTTCTTTGAAATAATATAGATTTTTCATACATTGGTTTATTCAAATTCTCTGTTGCCCCTTCCATTCAGACTCTCCTCTTCACTTCTTGAGTAATTTGTTGAATGATTTTTTCCTTTTCCTCTTCTTCAATTTCTATATCTCGCATTTTTTCATGATTTAATTGTGTTCATCATCTCAGGGCTCCCAGCTCTGCTTCTGGTTCTTCCAAAATTAAAATGTTTTCCATTTGTATGGGTTTTGGCAGTTCATCATCATCTCCAGACAATTTTATTAATCTCAGCTGGTCTTTTCAGCTGTTAAATCTCCATTTGTTCAGTCTCATTCTCTTGTTGTAAATCCTTATTTTCAACTTCCAATTCCAGCTCATTGTACATAGCTTCCAATCTTTCATTTTGCTTGATTATTCTTTGATTTGCTTCAACCAATTTCTGTTTTAGTGTTTCAACTTGATTTTGAAAGATGTTTCACTGTTCTTCCAGTTGCTCACTCATGTCTTGTTTCAACTCCTCAAACACACCTTTTCTTTCCTTTTCCATTTTCTTGAATTTCTCATTTAACAGTAAAATTTGATTTTTTAATGTCATTTCATTTTCATGATTTTTTCTTAGGGTCTCCAAGATTTCAAATGAGTTTAACTCATTTTCTAAGGGTATAGTTTGCATCTCAACGTCCATAGTGGGGGATAAACTTTCCAACAATTGTTTTCCCACTGAGGTCATGGGGGTTGTCTGATTGTTATTCTTGTTATTCTTTTTGTTTGTCATCAGTTTTTCAAATGTAATGATCATCTCCTGTTGCAAGGTTGCATCAGCTTCATTGCCTTGATCCATACAAGTTCTTCATTTCATAGACACAAAAGAAATTTTTTTTTCCGTAGGTTAGGTAGTAGTTTCTCTTTTCATTCATGTCAAGTTAGTAAAAAGTAAGTTTTGGTAAGATTTCCACATAAGTAATCACAGTAATCCAGAGTGAGAGAGATACAGAACAATAGAAATATAGACCTTTCTCCTGTGTTTTATTACAATTGGAGTACATCTCCTTGCATTGTAAACTTCCACAAGATCACATCATGTTAAACCAGTAAATTAATCAGAGTTAGATATCATTAAACAACAGTAACACTAAAGCAGTAGATTTTCTTGGTAAAGTAATTGATTTGCATTTCCAGATGTTAATAGGACATTTGGCGTCCTGTCATGGTTGCCATGTAGAATCATCACCCAGGCTGAGATGTGCATTAAATGAGATATATTTAGTAATGATGAATAACAGATTATCCAAAGTGGGGTAATGTCTAACTGTTTGAACCTTTATTGTCTAGACCAAACTACATTTAGATCCATTCAACTATAAGTATGACAAGTAATTGATACTTTTTAGGTAACAAGAAGAGAGAGTGAGACTCCAGTTCATAATGGGCCCACTGCCCAAAGCAGTATCTGATAACCAAGAAGCCATCCGCCATGTTGTGCAGTCCAGTTCCAGCAACTTAGCTCATTCTCACAGAGACTGATTTTATTATGTGTACCCTAGCTTAGTGATAATAAAGGAGCACAATTCAACTTACTGCCTCATGCTCAATGCTGTGTATTTAAACAATGTACTTAATATGCAAACATGCAAAAATACTAGCTGCTAGTAAGAACTAGTTAATAAATAAAGCAGCTTCCTATCCTACAATTAAAATACAAATATAATTAAGGACAATGTACACTAGCTGCGACAAGATAAAATGAGTTAAGAACTATATACAAGATAATGCAGCTTCCTAACCTACAGTTAAAATATATACAAGTACTGACAATACAATATTAACAAAAACAAGAGCATTATTGGTCTCATTAAGTGTCTCCTAGTTGTTACAAATTTGGATCTAAAATAAGATTAAAAAAATTAATACAATCCTAGGGTTGGCTGACTAGCCTTATTATGAGTTTGTTACTATATGTGACAATATAAGATCAGTAGCCAGCTAAGCATAAAGTAAAAACCATTATTCTTAATAGTAACCTAAATGCATGTTATTGATCAAAGCACTAAACAACTAATTCCCTCACAACAGCCTTGAGATTGTTACATGCATAAAAAGCTTAGCTGTGCATTTAGATAATGTATAATCAAACTGAAAAATAAAGATACATAAACTATGAATGAGTTTATTTCCCATCAACTGATTATTTCTCATAGTACATATATATATAAAATTATTATAAACATATTTATCTTTAGGCAAGTGCCTGTCACCATTTTATTCTGCCTATGTAGAAAAGTTCTGCATTAATATCACAGTTAGCTAAAATCAATGTGGAGCTAGATTGTCCTTATGTCATGTGTCAAAAAGTCAAGTGGCAAATACTTGCTTTACAAAATATTCAAATAACATGACTTGGTGCTAAGCTAATCTAATAAAGTACAAATTAATGTAATCAAAATTAAATTGTTATTCAATCTTGGTTTCTTCTTCTTTTCTTTTTTTATTGGATTATGCCACATGCCCCCCTCAGCTTGCATTGATTTTAGGACTGGTTGCTCTCTGTGTACCAGCATATCTGCCTTTTAATGAACTTTTCTGCTTGTGGTTCCTCCCACATTATTTTTGCAAACTCTGGCTGTTTCATGAGTTTAAGAACAGTTTCTTTCTCAGTTGTGATTGTCTCCACATATTTGTTGTTTGTAATGACTCAGTGATGGACAATATCTGTCTTAATTTGTTCAGCTTTTCTTTGAATAGTGGGTAAAACTTTTTATATAATTTCAGTGAAATGCCAATCATTAACATCATCAGAGCATCTGCTCTACTTGTATGAGCAAGTTCTTCCTTTAATCTGCTTTCAGGATAAAAGAATTTGAATACAGTGAGAAGGCTTTTTGTATTCTCTACATCTTTGTAGAAGAAACTTATATTGTTTTTGACTTCTTCTTCTGTTATCTCGTCAGGGTTATTTTTATTCATTCTGATCATTGTAATTATTTCAACTTGTTTTGATACTTCATAATAGCAATATTCTTTGTTCCAAATATCCATCCATATGATGTTGTTTACTCCTGGGAATAGCATAATTGTTTTCAGTGATCTTTTCTCTATTTTGTTTTGTAATTCCTGTAACTGGATATGTATTGGTTCGCCCTCAGTATATAACTTATATGGAGTTATTGTTCCTTCTACATATATTTGTTCCTTATTGTCTTCTTGAAGCATTATTCTTTTCATTTTCTTATATACTTCTGATTCTACTAATTTCTTCACCTTCTCTTTGGTATTTGTATAAGTTTTAAATTCATGTAAGAATCCTTTAGCCACCTTTCTATATCATAAATATTGATACTGTTTTCTGTGGAGTACATTTTAAGATATCTGTCTCTACTTGTGCTTCCATTGTTTGATAATCTCCTGATATTGTAGGTGCTGTCACCATGAATATTTTTGTTGGGTAGTTCATTTTTGCAACTTGCAATTTTTCGCAGAATCTCATTGTGAGTCGTTTTCTACTTAATTTTATTGTTGTGCCTGGTTTTATTTCTATCTGTGACGTGATACACTCTGCATCCACTGCTAACTGATTATATGGCTTTAGTATCTTGATGAGTTCTGTTTTTGTAAATGCTTCTGTGAACATCAGTTTCATAGTTGTGACTGTGTGGTTTTCTCTGATGATTTGGTCATTTTGGGCGGCTATTTCAGTTTCTTCTTGTCAGATTCTTATCTCTACTAAGTATCTTTCATCTTCTACATTGACCCATTCAATTGTGCTTGCAGGACTTACATTTCCCTATTTTTCCATGTTTATTTTGTCCATGTGTTTTCAGCAATAATGTTATGCTTGTACACATTAGTAATTCATCTTCTATTTTCATTTCTGCTTGTGTTTTTGTTATTTCCAATATCTCTACTGGTTTAACTATTTATTCCTTTGACATCTCTTCTGCTTTCTTTATTATTTTTAGGAATGAGCATCTGGGATTTTTTTGGTAAATTGATATGTCTCTGCAGCAGTAATCTCTCCAATATTTTTATTTCTTATTGCGCCCACTATTTTGATTGTATTTGCTATTTTCCTTTTTATTAGTTGCTTGGTGGTTATCCATGGTTGTTCCTCCTTTTGCTGCAACTTAGTATCAGATGTCACACCCCATATATATATATACTTTCATGCTGCTTCATCCAATAAAGAAAGTTTGTTCAGGCAGATCCCTGTTTCATTGGTTAACATAACCATTGTTATCTTGCACATTGGATATTTATCTGTGATGATTCTCAGAATATTTTTCTGTGTCATTTGTATTGGTTTTTTTTGTTTATCCAGCAACACAAATTTCTCTATATTTCCTTTCAATGTCCAGTTTTTCATAGCAGTGTTGATCAGTGAGAACACAATTTCATAAGTTTTATCCTTGCTTAGTTTCATCCATGTTTTTCTTGATATCAGCAGTTTTATTGTTTCATCTTGTGTCAAGTGAATTGCCAGTATCCATATTGTTGTTCTATATCTGATCTCTAGTGCATTTATTTCGTCAAATATGTATGTTTTAAAGTTCTTTTTCATGTTCAATTCATAAGCCCTGTTAAGCTCCTGTAGCACTATTTCTACTGATTTATGATATCTCTTTGACAGTGCTTCTATGTTGATTTTCAGCCATTTCTCCTCAGTTGTTTTGGTTACTTTCATATTCTTCCATGTTTCTTGAATCTCTTTCAAATGCTCTTGTCTCTGTTTGATGCTGCATTTGATGTGCAATTGTGTAATTTTTCCAATGTCTTCTGCTTTTGTAGTTTATTCTATTGTTTTAGCTTGCTGGTACAATTATATTGCAATCCATGGCTCTACCATTAATCAATAGACTGTTCCCCAGTAATCTATTTGCAAATCAAATTTAATCAATTGAGATATCATTGTCTTGTCCTGTATTTTCTCCTTCAGAAATATGTTTTGTACTTGCATGCTCATGTCATACAAAAATTTTGGTATTTCTTCAGGCATTGTAATTGCTATTATCACTATTTGAGCTTTGTATTGGTCTGTAATCTTCAACCTTAATTGTAGCTGCTTCTCCAATTTGTTATTGTACTCTTTCTCTTTGATGATATGTATAATTACTAGATTATCTTTGTCCAAGTTCATCTGTTCCAATTTAGCAATTTTTCTTTTACTACAATTATGTTCTGTATGTCCGCCAGTGTAAAATTGTTGCAGAAATTTATGTGTACAGTGCTTCTGAAGTAAGGCCTCTCTAATGTTTTGTTCATCTTCTGTGGATAACTGATAATTGTGTTTACCATTGGGTGATTTTCTTTGTCTAAAACTTGGTAAATTTGTTTCCTCCATTCTCATTTGTTTTCTTATCATACTGTGTGTATCTGGGGATAGTTTTTCATATGCATTATAAATCATCTTTATCTTCAGAATAAAATAGGGGTGTAATTTCTGTCCATCTATAGTCAACATCCTTTTGTTACATTCAGAGGAGCTCATGGTGCTTTCTGACATCATTTTTGTACTTTCTGAGGGGGCATATATCACATCCTGAATGAGTCTAAGAGGTCTCCTTGCACTGGTTTTCAGTCTGTACTCTGTTTCTGAACCACTGCTAATGGATTCCAGTTGGTCCCCTTTTGGTCAGTTCCCTTCTGGACATTCCATTAGCATTTGACCAGCTGTGGATTCTGTATTACTGTCAGCCTTTAGTTGCTTTCATATTACTACAGTTCTTCCACTGCTTACACCT
This sequence comes from Hofstenia miamia, assembly GCA_900660155.1. Taxonomy (NCBI): domain Eukaryota; kingdom Metazoa; phylum Xenacoelomorpha; order Acoela; family Hofsteniidae; genus Hofstenia; species Hofstenia miamia. Next base: position 237,140 of record CABFPE010000745.1, read on the forward strand.
TCCCCTGGATACTTGTTCCTCCACTTGCCCTTTAGTTGGCAGTGTGGAGTACTTAAAGGAAAGTTGGGACTTTGACTTTGAGTACTTTTCATCCACTTGCCCTTTAGTTGGTGGTGTGGACTACTCTATATGTTAGTTTTACCACCATTTGTCACTCTTGTAGCATCATCCAAAAAAGCAACTAAAGCTGAATAACGTCAAATGATTATTAATTGAAATTAATTGTAAAAATTTAGTTAGTGAACTTTAGTTATTTTTGTAAAATGCAACTAAGATTTAATATTGGTCAAAATAAGAAACTTGTTAGCCGATCAAGAAATAATTGACAAATTAAATTGAGCAAACTAACGCTTACGTATGAACAGCCATATTGGCAGACGAATCATTTGAATTTTAAAATCGGCAGGTACTTTT
>CABFPE010000745.1:261867-276376 GCA_900660155.1 Hofstenia miamia
CCATTTATATTTTAAGGTTTGATTCATTAAATGGTACACTTATTCGCCAAAGGTCTTTCGATTTTGAAAGAGCCAGTATTCTTTTCAACGTCGCGGCTGTACTATCACAATTAGCTGTAAAACTTCGTTCTTCTGCGGATATGAAACGAGCTGCTGCACTAGTATTACATGTTGCAAAATCATACACAAATGCTGCAAGTGTGGATTTGGAAAGCGATACATTGAAAGTGCTAGTATTATTGCTACACACACAAGCTCATGAAATTAATGTCATTGAAAAGGTATGCAGGCTTAATGTATTAACACGTAAATTTGTGGGCCTGTTGAGAGTGAACAACAATGCACTCAACTACAGTGACTAATTTAATAATAACTAAGCTGGTTTGTTTTAGCCAAGTTCCTCTCTTTATTTACAATTATCGGCTCATTACGATAAGTTATTCTTTAATGAGAAGTTTCCAACTACCTGGATGGCAATTTGCGATCTTAAACGTCATTACTACAACGCTTTGGGCTTAGCAAGTGCTGCTGAGGGCGTGACAACTGCGGCTGAAAGCAGGGCTTGTCTTGAGTGGGCTTATGATGCGTATGAAGAAGCTCAATCTATTTTGGATCTGAATCGTAATCTACGGGAGAATGAACCATTCACTAGACATCTTCAACAAGTAAGATATTAACGTCTTGCCAATAATTTCTATTATATAATTAAATGTTTTTACCTATAATGCGCAATTTTTATGAAATATTAATCTTAAAAATTGATTGCATTTATTACTATAGCAGTGAGCTCCAATTAGTATTATTGTATTAGATTTATTGTTCTATTTTTCAATGTTAAGATCTTCGACAAGTTTTTTCAGTTGTCAAACTTAACGGGTTGTCTAATGTACTTGATAAAACTTCTAGACAGATTTCAATATATATATATATATATAAATTGTATTTTTTTACTGTGTATTGTACGTAACAAAAAAGGACAAAATAATTTTTAATAAACAGTTGAAAATAACAGTTTCTGTCAAATTCATACGAAATCCGGTCAATGATGTTTCTCAATATAATGTTTTCAGATCATCCCATAAGTTTTTATTGAATCCTGTAAATCTTTTAAACAAATTTTTTCACACGTTTCCGGCATCTATTCAATAAAAAGTATTTCCGTTTGGACTTAACTCAATTTTCGTAAGTAATTTACAATACTGTACCGAGACACTATTCTAAGTTAACGGGTGGGACAAGTGAAATAATAATTAATTCTCATCTCTTGGACGATGCCGGCCGATATGTATTGTTGGTTGAGGCAAAAATCATTATTGTTTCCAATATTCTTATAAAAGTTTCTAATTTTGTTTCTCAATATAATGTTTTCAGATCATCCCATAAGTTTTTATTGAATCCTGTAAATCTTTTAAACAAATTTTTTCACATGACTCTTCGTCACTTTTTTCTTTGATATCCTGGTGCGCCCACTCCCATTCTTTTTAGTATTCGTAGTGAAAGATGCACAGAATCAACTTCAAAAATACCTAATTTTCATGCTTTGTTATGAAGTATATACAACATTGGTCACCATTTATTGAATTCCCTTAAAACATTTAACAAACCCATCCAATCCAATATTATTTTAATGACAAATATATAACACACATAGCGACATTGTTATTCAATGTGTCCTCCATTATTAGCAATAGCAGCTTCAATACGGCGTCGGAAAGATTTGCATGCATCAATGAGGAAATTATCAGACATATTGGTCCACTCATTTTTAATGGCTGTCTTCTGAGACTCTAAGTTTAAAATTTAAAATAGAATTGATTCATAACGAACTTAAAATAATTGCTCTGCCTCAATCGTAACCTTTCAAATATAATATAATTTTTTATACCAACTGTTTTTGTAACGATCACGTTTGATGTCTTCTCTTGTTGTAGGGCAATTATGTTGTGTCATGAAGTTCTGCAAATTGAATTTTTCTTGAAAGATCGAGTATTGCGCAGTTTTTTTAACACATTCATTTTCTATAGTGAAAGTTTGTAGTGAGGTTGATGAAAGATACGTATGGAAATATTTCCGATACATCTGATATTATAAAATTTGCGACATTTAATCAATGCTAACACCCGTAAATTCAATTGCACAGCAAATAGCTAGCTTTCTTTCAAAAGCTTCCTTTCTCAACTTTAATCAGCTATTAACGCATGAGGTCATCATTGCACATATATATATATATATATATATATCAAGGCGATACAAAGAACAGGCCTCGACTTAGAAACAGCTGTAAATTTATTGGATGCGTATTAAAACACATACAAATGTTTTTCATAAATCATGCTGTAATTGTGCAACTTATTATTTATTACTTAAATTGTTTTCATCATTGGATTGGGAACTGTTTACAAATTTTAAGACAAAATGCAACAACAAAACTAATTACAATGTGAATTTTTGGTGAGTAACTCGATCAGTTCTATTAATGCACTTCTGGCAAACGTTAAGTTCTATGCTCATTGTATTATTTGTATGGTTATTTCACTATTACATGATCAAGAATATTAATTGGAATACTGTACAATTTCAAAATTTCCTTGGATTATCTTATATACTTTGGTTGTAATAATGGTGGCCAATATTCAGTTGGCGGATGTGAAAGTGGTTATGCTAAGCATGGTAATCAACTGTTGCAATAGACCGTTTTCCTAAAAAGATTGGCGAATTACAAAAGTAGCTGCGTTGTTTACCTAATGTATTAGGGTGGAACGAAAGTTCCCGGACTTTTTTTCTTATGGTTTTCTTAATTCTTATTTCTCATTTTAAATATGAACTTATGTTAATATGTAATGTTTACCATTAATTTTTCTTATAATTTTGTAACTTTTGCTATATAAAAATGCTAATTCTAATATATTATTGTTTATATTTTTCATTTCAATATTTTAGAATGGCTTTTACACCTTCTACACATTTTATTCGTTCGTGTATTTTGTATGACTTTCACGCTGGGATCACTGCTGCTGCTAGTTTACGTCGAATTAGTGATGCTTTTGGAAACGGATCAACTTCAAAATCAACAGTTAACGAATGGTTCGGGCGATTTAAGAAAAAAGAATTTGACATTTCAGATAAAGCTCGGTCAGGTCGTCCGTCATCATTTTCGAATGAAAATCTGTCAGACGTAATTGAAGCCAATTCAAGCAGCTCATCGAGAAAAATATCTATGCAAATGAATTGTTCCCACACAACTGTACTTCGCCATCTTAAAGAAATAGGAAAAGTGCCTAGATTGGGACCATTCGTTCCACATCAGCTAACAGAAAATCAGAAGAAACGAAGAATGGATGCTTGCACTATTCTGTTGTCGGTCAGTCGAAGGGTCCAATGGCTAGAAACAGTGGTGACGGGTGATGAGAAATGGGTAATGCACGTTAACATGCCAAGTCGTCTTCAGTGGGTTGACAAAGGACAAAGACCAAGTCCGATAGTTAAACCTGATACTCATGGCAGCAAGGTCATGTTGAGCGTATGGTGGGACGTTGAAGGAGTAATTTCCTATGAATTCTTACCAGATAATCAGACTATAACCTCTGAATATTACTGTGAACAACTGGATCGTCTTCGTCAGCAGCTACAAATAAAAAGGCCACACCGTTCTTCAGTGTATTTTCAGCATGATAATGCTCGGCCTCATGTTGCCAAACTGACTCAACAGAAGCTATTGGATTTCGGTTGGACAGTGATGCCTCATCCTGCCTATTCTCCTGATTTGGCTCCGTCGGATTATCACTTATTTCGATCGCTGGAACATTTTCTTAAAGGAAAAACATTTCAATCAAGAGACGAAATTTCAAAAGATATTGATTCTTTTTTCTCCCAAAAATCTACTGAATTTTTTAGAGCAGGAATAATGAAACTACCTGAACGATGGAGACATGTTCTGAATGGAGATGGTGAGTATATAATTGACTAAAAGATTGTCTGTTGTGGCTGCTTTTTGTGTAAATATATTCATATTTTTATTTTTTATCTTTTAATTTTTCTGAAAATTAAAAAAAACACGTTATCAGAAAAGTCAATCTCATTATGAGATTCTAATATAAAAAAGTCCGGGAACTTTCGTTCCACCCTAATAATATCAACTGAAAATGTCACTAAAAATATGGGAATTTGTGAACTACACTGGCCTGTTAATAATAAAACTGTTCCAGTACAAGGTGGACATATTGTTCGGAACTAACCCTACTCTCTTTTCCCAAATGTGCCTAAAAATATTCCAAAAGTTACACCATCTCGTACAACAAAAAGGCAAAATTGGAATTTCGTAATCCACCAATTGATGAAATGGAAGCATTTATTGGAAAAGATAATATAGATTTTAACTAATTTTTTTAAATTGGAAAGAAAAACTTGATATTGTTGATAATGACATTATTGTTACCAAAACATGTAATGAAATAATTTTTCAGAGTACTTTTCATTAAGATGAAATTTTTAATTGGAGTATATTTATTACAACAATTTTTACAAAAGCTTATTTTTATGTCAAACTGCAAAAGGTTTCCGTTCCATTTTATAATAATGGTGTCATATAAAGTTGGAGCCAGTTGCTGAATGTGTTAAATATCTCAATAACTTCGAAAATAACGAGGAAAGCAATTCCATGGTCATGATTATTTGTATGAAAAAGATCTTATTTTTGCTTTTCATTTGCATTATCAATCTCGCCCATGCTATATATTTCTGCGCCAATTTCTCAAACTTCCGTATGCTCGCCTCTTGCCGATTCAAAAGTATTAGAAATTGTGGTTGGTTCTTTATCTAAGAACTGTCAAGCTGCATCAATTATATACGATGAAATTTATCACAGTGGCAATGTTTATGGTTATCCTTTGGATGATCCATCTCAGTTAGCCAAGACTATTTTGTGCATTTTACTCAAATTTGTGCAATATTCTACAACTATTGTTGTTAAACTTCTTCCCGTTTATAGCCTAGATTCTGCTTTTTTATCGGAATAAATTAATTGTGTTTTTTGGAATTACTAAAACTAACGGAATTTACATTATTGCAACAATATGAGATAATTTATCAGTAAATCAAACTTTGTATGAAAGTCTTCAATTACATTTCGAAAAACCTTGGTTAGGTAAGCATCCTTTATACGAAAATAGAACAATATATTTTTTATATGATACTATTCATATTATTAAATCAATTCGAAACAACTGGCGGACTGAAAAATCACAGCAGATATGTTTTTATAATGTTAGAAATAGCAATGAGCATAAACCCTCATTAGATGCAGATTTGAAGCATCTTAGGCAATATGAATTTCTGAAAAAGACAATATTGTGAAATTATCTCATTTAACTTCCCAAGCAATATCTCCTCCTCACATAGAAAAGCAGAAAACAGATTTAGCTTCAAAGATTTTTTGTGATACTATTTATAGTGCTTTGGTAACAAGTCACATAACTAAGAACACTTCAAAGGCTACTGCAACATTTGTATCACTAATTTCGACTTTCTTCAAGATTATTAATGTAAAAAGTATATTTGAACATATTCAGAAAAATGACTAATAGATCACCTATACCTTCTGCTTCTGACACCAAGTTAAAGTTTCTGCGCGATTTTGCTGGACTAGCGAAATTCATGGCTCCCATTTTTCATAAAATTTGAAGACAGCCACTAACGAGGCAAACAAGTAATGCCATTTATAGAACATGGACTTGCTGATATGGCTGAATTTTTATTAACTACAAACAACTTTGCACATAAATCAGCTTTACTTAAGTGACTATGTTTAACAAGATTTTAGTGACTTCAGATTACGTGTTGGTGTCAATTACTACATAAGTGTACAGCAGGTTTTAGAGAGTTCACACATAGATCGTACGAAAAAATTCTATCCCTACCAAATTTTAACGCATTAAATGAATCCTCGCAAACCGGACACTCTTGCTCTAACTGCTTAAATTTTTCATTGTCGCATGAGGACTCTATGCTAATAGATCGATTGGCAGAAAAAGTTAATTTAAAAATGAAGATACAATTATGGCCGTCATATATATTTCTATATATACTTCAATTAAATTTCCACAATTTTCCAGCACATCATATGCTTCAGATGATTTCTCCAAGTTTGAATAAATTAATTCAGTAAATAGAGGATGTCTCTCGTACCCCAATGATGAAATAACTAATTTCACCATTGATTGTTATCTCTTTTTTACTAGATCAAATTCTATATTTTGCAGGGGAAATTTACAGATATCATTTTGTCACATTTGTGAAATGTACGATTATTCATCTGATTTTTGTAAGGCAATTCCAATTTTAGTCAACATTTTTGTTTACAATCTATGCAAACTTTATAACAAGGCTGAGAACGTTAAAAAACTAAATAAATTGTTGAATGTATTATATTTGCATTACATTTTGTGAAATATAGAATATTTTGCTTACTATTATGACTGTGCATTATGTATATTAGGCCTCAAACAATTTAAGACATTATATACAGTCTGTTCCATAAGTCCCTACGTTTCAAATTACTACTGCACTTAATCAATAATACAAACAAACATTATCATTAATATAATCAATACATCTATATTTAACAAACAAAAACTAACATCAAAAAGTAATCCAAGTACAATGACTAATCGTAAAGGTCGACTTGCAACCCATCAATATCAATGCAAAGTTGTAGTCGACGAAAAGTACGTGCATGTATCTTTGGAAGAGATTCCATTTTAAAGTTAGCAAAAGCATTGCGAATTGCCTGTTTCAGATCCTGAGTTGATGTTTGGTGGGTGCTGCACAACCTGATCCCAAAAAATGTGGATTTTCATTGCTCCAAAAGACCACATTATGCGCTCTGGCAGATGAATAGATGGCACATTCATCAGAGAAGAACAGCCAGTCACTCAGGCGTGGCGAGCGGTATGCATTAATGATTTCTTGGCAGCAATTTACTCGATTGACATGATCATCAGGACTCAGAAATTGCACATTTGGTGGCTTCCATGGCTTCAACACAAGACATTTATTATTTAAGTAATTTATGAATTAACTATTGAAATATACAGTCATTGTTTCAACTTCAATATGAGCACCAATATGTGTTGTCAATTTTACGATTCTTTCACAGATGGTACAAGAAATGTGCATAACCAACACAGGTGAAACCCTAATTAGCTTCAAAATTCACAGTGAATATACAAAGCAGAAAATATAATACTTGTTTTTTAAATTACTTAAATTTTAAATTGTAAGAGTGCTCATAACAATCAAGGGTTTTAGGGACATTAGGGATACAAAAACTAAAAGACTGGTCTTCAAATTTGTCCCTGAAACAAATAGGGAGATTATTCTTATTATTTATAAAACGTCTCTTTTCTCAAGACATAAAATCATCCTTGATCTTATTTTCTGATTTTGACAAGTACAAAAGAAATACGAAAATGCTGATTCGCTTCTAAACTTAAAAATGAAAAAAAATATTATCGAAAAGAACTCCTCTAAACATATCAGTTTACATCAAGTTGCTTTTAATGAAAATGACCACTGCAATTACTGATTCTAATAATAACTTGCAAATAAATGCTGGCATCAGCAAATTTTTACAGATGTCATTACAAAAATGATGAATTTACAAAAATGATGAATTTCATGAAGTCCTAANTTTATTATTAAATTGATGGATTATATGTGGTAGTTTTACTTTTATGCTGCTATTATTTAACACCACTAAGATGCAAGTACTTCGGTAGTGAAAATATTTTACTATATTTCAGTAAAATTTCAGTATAGTTGTTTGTGTTAATGATTTACTAACGAGAGTGGCATTCACTGAGGACACAGAAATCCACACCGATTCTACACGACATTACTGTAGCAATGGGATTTTTTGTAGACAAAAATGAAAAAAGTTTTTGAACAAAATATTAAAGAGCCGAATCTACCACGCAATTGAAAATGTGCAGAGACTATACACATTGCATCATACCACTACATTTGCTACTAAATGGAATAAATGAACTAGGGTTGTAAATTTTCTTCAAATATACTCTCTATTTGGGCTGTTCTTTTTTTAGTTAGAATATAATTAAAATTAAAACTCACCCTATACATAATGGTATCCAATCAATGCAAACATATTTAAATTCTTCTAAGTGGTGAGAAGAATTACCAAATATTGTGGGAACATCGTCGCATACATGGTTCCTCATTAAACGGGTATACAGTTTGAATTAACTGTGATAATAAACAAGCAAAGCTGACTAATTTTAGTAGAAAATTTACAATGAATTACAACCTCTTCCAAAACAATATTGAACACAATTCTGTATAACCTGCAAATACCTTCTTCATTTATCATACACAGATCTCAACAAAATTATGTGGTTAACAATAAATTTAAATAAAAATTGCTCTTTATGTCGTGCAATCAAGATAGATGTCTCTCAGATGTCAAAAATGATGGATTGGGAATCTACTGAAATGAAAAAATTAAAAGAAATCTTTAATCCGGACTGAATCAGAAGAAAGCAAGTAAATATTATTCACAACTTGACGGTAATAATGTGAATGACAGAGTAGATGAGAAAAATGAGTGAATTTTCAGATTTGGATACTTCATTATTCGCATAAGTGGATCACTTAAGTTGTTCAAATAAGAAGCCTAAAAGAAAACGCATTTGAGAGGCAATGTAAATGAATGAATTAGTACGGGTTCATTTGAGAAATCAATAAGGCGCATAAATATGTTTTTATGTGAAAAAATTTCTGTAAATATTAGAAATTATTTGATTACTAAACATTTAAATTAAGAATTTTCATATCATTTTCTGGATTATTTCCATACAAATTCCTCTACGAATGTATACCAGTGAATTGCTTGTCTAAGGAAGTTTATTAATAAACGAAGACATATTCATTGGGACTTGTTGCATTTCTCTCTAAAGCAATGGAGAGTTTCCTACAACTGTTAAGGATTTTCATTAAGAACTATTTCTCGTAAGAAATATTGTTAGATGCAACTAAAGAAACTGATAATTTAATTAAGGACCATCTAAAACGAAATAATTGCTTCATAAAGTTTTGCAAGCAAATGCTAGCACGGAATAGTATAGTGTATACAGAGATGATTAAGTATTTGAGGATATCTCTCAAATATACAATATAATTTTTAATAAGCAATATGATTAGAGAAAATGTATAGGAACATGCAGGTATGACGGTCAAAAAGGCTGAATATATCAATTTAGAAATACCATGATTTTTAAACGTTGCTAGATTTTTTGTTTGCAAATTTTGTAATGAGTTCGAAGTTCAAGATGGAAATGTATTGTTTGTATCTAGAGGCTTTTGAGACATTAAAAAAACAGAACTTCACTTACAGCTATTAACTAAATTTATTTGAGAGATGATTATTGGTATCAGTTCTAAAATTCAATATATTCATCTTTGGCACACGATAAATTTCGGGGAAAATTACGTGTGAATACGCAAAGAATATATATTATTAAAGTTTCTATATAAAAAATAATTTGCACGCATACTTGCACTTTGTACTTTTTTATAAATTCGCTTATACACACACACACACACACATATATATATATATATATATATATATATCGCGCTTCGTACTATGATATATAGAAAAAAGCGGAGTTGGGCTTCTTAACTCATAGTACGGAGCGCGAGTTTTCAGTTCCAGATCAGGCAAATAGTTTTGAACTAAATTTTTTACTACAATACGCTTCTATGAGCAAAACAACATTTAAAATCTAAAAGAGAAATTTGTAAGTCAACTTTGAATTTTTGGGTGTTTTTGCTTGTGTAGATATATCTCGCGCTCCGTATTTTTGTACTGGCGCGAGATATATGATTCAAATTGAGCATTTCTTACGATTAGACCTGGTAACCGGCTGCGACTTTGGCAAAAGTGTGAGGTTCAATTAATTAATTCAAGCTAATTAATTAAATCTGTGAATTTTGATTAACCCAAGTTATCGTAAAATTGCCATATGGCAACGGATGAATGTTGATGAATATACATTTTGCATGCAATAATATTTATGAATGTTGTTTAAGAAATCCTTCAGAAAACAGGGCATACGGAAGCGTGCTCAAAAAAGGAATAAAAATGTTATGAAGGTACCACCAAAAGATGTTCTGCAGAGTTACTTAGCAGTATAAAAGCGAAATTAGACAGAAACATTGCAGAAATTAGTTATTCGAGATCTCAAAGCCATGAACTCTGTGGTTCATCTAAGCTGGTTCAATTTTCAGATTTAAAGAAATTAGAAAGGCAAAAAGTTTATTAGTACAAGTGAACATAAAACGGGGAAAAATTACCAAAAGCGAACTACTGTTTCAAAAGATCAATTAAATAATCAATGAATTCAAAGTGGTTTCCGGAAATACTCCGAAATATGTGTTTGTCTCACTCAAAAACACAATAGAGACAGCAATGCCATACAAAATTCGAAGTATGGTTTCTAAACATTTTGCTTGGGCAGAGAAATTCAAATTTTCAACAAACTCTCTCCACAAGTTTTGGGACGACATAATATCAGAAAATCGCGACGCCATAGATAGAAATATAGAAAGAGCCCATTTCACCCAGACTGGACATACTCGTGAAACTGCTGAATCACACTACGTGGCGCAATTTGAAGGAACTAATTTTGAAAAACTGAGAAACTTTTATAAAATCATCTCTGAAATATGTAGTACTAGCAAGCTATTAGAAGCATAAAGGAACCAAAAAAATTAGTTAAAAATGCTCTGAGCGCGAGATATAAGTTCACGTTATACTGAGCCCGAGATATATATATATATATATATATATAATAACTTTTGTGTTTGAAACATTAGACAATATTGTGTTTGTGTAATCAAAGCAAGTTGCTAGTCATAGTAAAATTTGCACAAAATCAACAATCGATGAGGATGTGACATATATTTGACTTTTAACACAAACTGTGCAATAAACTGACAAACCTGAAAAATGATGAAGCGTCAATAATTTGCTAATATATTGCGTGAACACTGAATAGTAGAATTGCCTATAATTCACTAAATATTAATTTCGCTACTAGTGTAAAAATGATTTTTTCTATAGTGAACATTGCGATTATCAAAAACGTTTCAATTTTAAACTGAATCCACAATTGCGATAAAATTAGAAAAATTCCGAATTACATTCAAATGAAATTCGTGCTAAAGTGGTAAGAAAAAAGCCTAGTATTCAATAGTTTGTTGAATGCATCTGTTTTGAATTTTTAATATTTTAAAAATTATTAGGATGCTTAAAATGATTTTTAGTGCTATTGAATCCATTGTGAAAATTTAGTACACAACCAATAGGTCTGTAACTGTACGCCCGGTCCCAAAAGCATTGAACAGTTGCAAATCTGCCCTTCAAATGACATGAAATTTACAAAGAGAGCATGAAAATAGAAATACGCATTGGATCCAGGTATAGCATATGGTGCGTAGCCTGCTAATAAAAACTAGAAGTCACTTAGTTTTCATTCATAAACTCACAGCTGGTTACATCATGAACATGGAAGATGTCGCACAAATACTAGATTTGGTAGATACTCCTCACGAGATGGTGAACCAAAGTACTCCGGTCGCTAGAATTGTTTGAAAATGCAAAATGCAGATGTACGGTGAAGATTCCTTCGATGGATATATTCATATACAGACGCTGCAGTAAAAGCTTTTGGCCACTTTTTGAAATCTTTACTATGTTTGAATGGATTATCTAGTTGCAAATTTTGTAATAATGATAGCATCTAGTCAATGAAAACGTAGCAGTATATCATATTCTTGAAATTGAAGGAAGCCATACTGTAGGAACATTCCCCTTGGGTGTTCTTCGGGTCTTAAATGAATTCAGATTTTTACGGTAGAATACAATTGATTCGATAGTATTTGCACAAAAGTCAACAATATGGCGGAAAAGTACTAGTGCACATATAGCTTCATCATAACTGCACTGATTCATTGACTGGCACTACGAATCTGACTAATGCAGGGCTAAAGTTCCCACATGTTTCTTGAAAATATTCTTCAGTTATCTTTATTGAACTAAGAAAATAAATAAAGTTCTTCTTTTCGTAAGGTGATATTTCTAATACTTCTAATATATTTCTTTAGATTATAGTTGTTTTAATAATGCACTTAAGAAAGGCTGCAAAACAGTAATTTATTATGAACACCCATATTTCACATTTTGTATCTCGAAATTTATAGTTTATATAACCTAGCTATTATTAAACACTAAGGAAAATAACCCTACACGGAGTTAGGTAAATTAATCTTTGATATCATTAAGCTTTCATTTGCTAGAAGTTTGGTTTTAGAAAAACAATTAATAAACACAAAAATAAAATGTCAATCATCTGAAATATGGAATTTCTAAATAGTTCTATCTCTTCCTATACAAAATCAAATTTAAAAGATGTTGTGAGAGAAACTGTTAAGTTTAATTGAGATAAAAATAAAGGAGAAATAGTGGAATATATTACCTTAATCGTTAAACAAAACGGCAAATGAAGCTTCACTATATTTAGCGTGGGAAAGTGGTACTGACAACAGTGACAGAGAAATTGATAGTGATTCTCACTATCATGCTTGACTTTTATTTTTGTCATTTTGAAAGTCTTCCCGGACAAAGAGGCGATGTTCAACTCCAATGTACTCTTTGATGAATTTTCACACTGAAATTCTTGAGTGCAAGTCGTAGCGTGACCTGCAAGAGCAGAAAACTTGTCTAATATCAAACTGCAAGGCTTGCATTCCTAAATTAAACAATCATTAAACACTAAAAACACAGTGCTCGTAAATGTCTACTAATGTACAGAACGTGCAAACATATGATTTACTTTACACATACTATTTGAATCGAACGTTTATTTGTTGTTTGTAGAGAAGAAACTACGTCTTCTCTATGACGTTCCATATGAGCCCCGAGATGAGCAGGGTTTTCAAACGTAAGACAACATCTTGCACAAACGCAAAATGGAGGCGACGCGTTGCGTAAAAGATAGCAATATGTAAGGTGGTTGTCGAGATGAAGTTGTCTGTCAAATCCAGTTCCGCATTGTACACAACGCCAATCTGCTTGTGCCCCACGAGGCAGACATTGAATATGGTGAAATCTAACAACACCACGTGCGCCATAGGTTCCAATAGTTACGTAACTTAATGCTTCTTGGTAATCCTCTCCGTTCTTGGAACACTAAATAGAATCGGAGTTTGGTGGCGTAAATGTGAAATTTGGTTATAATAAATTCAACAGATATACTTCGCAGTTAATTCCCTAAATCAACTCATTAAAGCTTGAATCGTAATTGTTTACTACAGTCGCACCTCGGTTTAACGTACTCTCACTTTAACGTAAACTTCACAACAACGTACTTCAAAATAATCCCCAAAATAGCACATGCCATGTGTAAATTAGCCTCAGTTTAACATAGCGGAAAATAATGTTCTTTCTGAATTTCTACAAACTGAAGAGCAAGAGATGGCTGAGGAGCACCGCGATTTTGAAAGTCTCGTAATTCGAGTCTCTCAAAAGCTTGTCGAGAGACAACAATTCGTTATGACTAATTACTTCGCATGTGTTTGAGTTTTTGAAAATTTTTTCAAACTCAGTTTTTTAGTTTAACGTAAACTTCAGTGTAGCGCAGTTTTGAGTTTGGGCTCGGGAGGGTACATTAAACCGACGGGTGACTGTATAATAAAGCAGATTGCCCTATCACAAATCATAAAAAACTTTACCATGTTTAGAACAAATTTAATGACTTCGGCATAAACACATTGACGCTGCAGCTAGAGCATTTTTGTTTTAGATCATCTTATTGATATCAATCAATATTCGTCAGGAATTACCAAACATTCCCCATTGAATTTTTAGTAAAGCACAGATGTCAAATAGACATTTATGATGCAAATGACGCTAGGAAATGTTGATATCAAGGTTTTATGACTTGCATAGCACATTACAAAGTGTAACAGGATTCTCTTCAAATTAGCCCACTGGTCAAACAATCACTTAAAGAGTAAAGAAAATTCGTCGATTAAATATTTATTCCAAAATCTACTGAGGATCTAGAAAATGATGGAAATGTCGAAAACCATTAGAAATTCCCCACAGATGACATCAATTTGCAATATGTAAGAATGTCTTTCATCAAATTGGACATTGGAAAATTGGTAGTTATAAAAAATGGTCAATATAAATGCGGACCACTATTATTAGTCTATCACGAATAATTGGTGAAATTGATGCTATTTCAATCTAAATAAAAAATATTTTTTTCTAGTTTAAATAAGTATGGAATGCCCTAACAATTTATACTTAAAATATTAAATAACAAAAAGAATATGTTAGACAATAAATGAATAGCTGAAGTTTATACATATTATTGCGTATGAGCTCTTTATTTACATAAACAAAGATACGAAATGTAATAATAATAAT
>CABFPE010000745.1:276397-308927 GCA_900660155.1 Hofstenia miamia
GAAGGGTTGTGGAAAAAAGATAAAATAAATAAAAGACAATTGGTTGTTAAACAAGGAGGTGGGGGAGAAGATTGGAGAAGGAAAACAAACTTGGCAAAGGCATTGGCAGAATACCGGAAAGGATAAGACAGCATATTACAAAAGTGGGTAATGAAGGCGTTAAAAATAAAATTAATAATAATGGAAATGGGTTGGGTTTTTGGGAAGGGGGAGGGGAAAGGGGCAGACTGGAATAGACGGGCAAAGGTTGAGGTTTAGCCGGGGATTTTCCCGGGAAACAGCCTAGCCCCTCTACTGGTTGTAATTAGCTTTATAACTAACCAAAGAAAAGTTAAAGGAAACGGGCATAGGGTATAAAATGGGGAAAAATGGTAGAGCAGTGATTCACCGGTGGTACATGGAGGACCGAAAAAGGTAGGCTAGTTCAAGGAAGTTTTTGCGGAAGCAATTGAAAACATTGGGGAAGCCAAGCAAAAATCCGGGGTTGGATTTGGGTTAGGAAAGTGTGCAGCAATGACAAAGACTAGAGGCAAGTGTGTGGATGGGGAAGGGTTTAGGGAAAGCAGTGGGGATAAGATTGAAGAAGTCAAAGAAGGGTACAAATAATTAAGGGTGGTAGAGAAAGACAGAACAGATCACGAGGAAATGAAGATGAGGCTAAGGAAAGAATACAAGAGGAGGTTAAGGAAGGTACTACAGAAGTCAGCATTGAATGGGCAGAACAGCATAAAGGCAATTAATACAAGGGGATTACCAGTGTTGAGATATTTGGCAGGAATAGTTAGATGGAACAAGAATGAACTTAGGGAGCTAGACAGAGAGACAAGGAAGGTACTAGCAGCAGAGAGGGCATTCAACTTAAATGGAGATGTAGATAGGCTGTACATGGCAAGGCATAAGGGAGGGAAAGGGCTGCTAAGTGCGGAGCTAAGTGCGGAGGAAACTGTAGAAGCAGAAGCACTAGGGCTAAAGGAATATGTAGAAGAGCAACCTAGAGGATCCCTACTAGAGTTAAGGAAGATAAGAACTGAGAGTGAAGGAAAGAAGGTATACCAGAGTAGGATGGAATCAGAGAGACAAACAAGGTATATGCAGAAGGCAATGCATGGAGAATACTGGAGAAACACAGAAAAGTGTGACAGAGAAGAGAGCAACAAGTGGTTAAAGAAGGCAGGACTGAAGAGAGAAACAGAAGCACTAATAATGGCAGCAAAGGAGCAAGCAATAAGAACAAACTGGGTGAAGAAGCATATAGACAGAAGAGTAGAAGTAAGTGATAAGTGTAGGCTATGTAAGAAAGAGTGTGAGACAGTAGATCATCTGATAGCAGGATGTGAGAAGTTGGCGCGATGACGTCGGATTACAGTAGCTTGTTTGAAATAAACGTGCATGCCGAGAAAGCTGTTTGTAGGCAATGCCGGCAACAGTACAAATACAATGTACGTATGGTAGGCTTCAGTGCATTAAAAGAACATTACAAAACCAAGCACGCTACATTAAGAGTTTCAGAAGAAGAGAAAACATGAAGAAGTAGTCCCTTCAGTGGCTAAATTTTTCAAAGCTCCCAATCAATTTCCAAGTCTTCCTTTGAAAAGACGATTGGCCATTTCCACATGTGTTGCGTCCCATCCAGTGCCTCCTAATTTTTACCACGATCCAGTTACATCGTGCGTGCATGGTTTCACTCTGACAAATGATGCTTTACGCCAAGAAATCGTTGAATTATTTGCAGAGGTAAAAACAAAAATTACCGATCAGATAAACAACTCTGTTATGCTTGTGTTCGATGGTTGGACAAATGCAGTGACCCCTGAGAAACACAATTGTGTTGTTGTGTTCAATTTTACAAAGACATGAAAACCTATTTTCTGGCGGAGTTTCATTATGGACCAAGGTCAAAGCTCTGATGCAATTGCTTCCCAGTTATCGACAGATATTGAGGAGCTTGAAAACTCGAATATCCAAGTGGTTGCACTGGTCGCTGAAAATGCTGCCTCTTGCCAAGCCGCTATCCGAAAAATTATCGCCAATAACCCATCAGTTGCTGGTATGCGCTGTGGAGCCCACATATTGAATCTTATAATCAAAAAAGGATTCCAGCGTGTTCCAAGCCTTAAAAGCCGGATGAGATTTTAATCCGTGAAATTCAAGTGGGGAATTTGCGAAGATTTTGCGAGACATGTTGGAATAGTAAGATTGACCGCCTCGAAGACTTACAGAAAAAATCCGACCAGGAACCTGTTATTTCTCTTGCTCTATCGATACTTGCTCCATTGAAAAAAATTCTCAATTATGCTCAGTCAGACCACAGTAACTGGGAACACTTTCCGCAGAATCTTGCAGACGCTATGAAAAATTCCGGAGACTTGGGTTTCACTGAAATGGCGGATATTGTTGGAAAGTACATTGTCTGGTGTGAAAAACCTATTACAATGCTTCTCCAAATTCTCAAAGGGGATATTGATCATCCGGAGCAAAACATAAAAAATGCAATTGAGTGGGCCACAAATGTGAGCCCTTCCATTGGAGAAACCCTTGAGCAGCACTATCTCAATCTTATCATGGGAACAGGAGTTCAAACTATAAAACTTAAGCTTTCAGGATCAATTTTAAATGAAGATGCTGACAAGCGAAGCCGCAGTGGAACGTGTATTTTCGCGTCATAAACTTGTGCACACAAGGCTGCGTGCATCCTTGAAAGCGGAAATTGTTGAAAAAATGTTGTTTATCAAGTACAACATTCTTCAAGTGTACCCACAGCTACCATTCAATGCCCAACAAGAAGACTCCTCAGACAATGAAAACGTTAACGGACTTTTTGTTGATTGAAAATAAATGTGATGAAATTTACTCTAGTTTATTTATTTTTCACTCTAGTTTTCAGCCCGCAGCCCTACCTGCGTCCGCACTATCCAGCCCGTAGACCGCAAAAAGTGCGGGCTGAGCTTCGGGTAGAAGCCCAGGTGATCAGCTTTCTCCAGATCCGAGTGAGGAGAAAGAAGGTTCCATCTCAAGCAGAGGAGGTCAGGTTTGGAATGAAGAGTATGCAAGAAAGAATTAGCCTTAAAGAGAACCAAATGAGAAGCTGGAAAGCAGAGAGATTTTGTGGAGTTCTATGAAGTTGATTACGAGTTCTGTGAGAGAAGAAAGTTTCAAAGAAATGGGAGAACCAGAAAGGCGTTTGAAGGATTGGAGTTTCTTCAAAAAGGGTACAGTAAGGGATGAGAAATAGGAAGAGAGAGAAGTACGCTTTATCCGACGATGAGGAACAAAGGATGAAATAACATGAAGGAATGAGTACCAGTCATCACCAGAGAAAGAGTAATTAAAAATGGAGAATGAAGAAGAGAGGGCAGCATTTAGAGATACAAAGTCACTGTTAGATTGAGCATATTGAGGTGTAGCTGGACAAGCAGATGGGTTAATAGAATTGACAGACAGATTTAACCAGAACAGGGACCACAGAGGTGTCAAAAATATGATCAGGGTGAGAACACAAAACCAAGTCAAAGAGTGGGAGCAGGAATTAGGAGAAAATACAAGTTGTTCAAGAGATTAGGAAGCAAAAAGACCCAGAACAGCGGATTCATAAGGTTCATTAGAGTCAAATGCATTCCAGCAAACATTAGGAAGGTTGAAGTCACCACAGATGAGGAGATGAGGAGTGGGAAATCCAAGTTGACGAGAGAGAAAGATAGACTGATCATGAAAGTATTCAAGCATGGATGAAAAATCAGCAAGGAGAATACGAAAAGGACTGTTGGAAGGAGGATTGTAAACACAGTGGTCACTGAAAACAACAATACAACCACAACAAAAATGAAAGGAGAGGAGGTGGATGTCAAGGTTAAACTGTATAATAAATACGCAAATGTTTTCCAACAATTCCTACAGAGTACAGAGAAGAAACAAGCAATAATAACTACTAAAATCTAACAATTATTGGGATTAATGCAAGTATGTTTAGCATCTATATGTATGTATGCTTGAAAAGTGCAATGTGGAAATTGGGACAGGATTATTAAAAATTTCTATAGATAATTAACACAATGAAACTTTAGCAAATGAATGTGTATACAATGCACACAAAAAGTAAATGTATAAATAAATTTTGATTTGCCATGCACAATGTGCATCTCTACAATTTCATAGCACACAGAGATGACAGAAATATATAAATGTATCAAAACTTACCGCACTGGCACTTGGGAAATCTGCGTTTTGACTATCTTCTAATGCACTTAAATGAACTGCATTCATATGTTCAATCAAATGACTCGGATTGAGGAAGCCTTCTAGGCAAATTTCACATACACCAAAAGGAACAGATGTGTTGCGCCCATGTTGACCTAAAATAATTATTCTCGAAATCAATTTGTGAAATACAATATATTCTTATGAATTTGTACGTTAGAAATAAGGAGAATCACCAACGTTACAATTCATTACTTTTCATTATATATCAACAAATTAAAGAATAGAATTCCTTGATACAATTTGAATTCTAAAAACTAAGCTAAATAATACCTTCAAGTAAAAATTTACAAATTATTGAACGATGCGCATCTAAAAGCATAGATTCAGAAAATCGGTATCCACACTTTTCGCATGTAAAAGGCAGAGGAATTTTCTTTGAACAAAGTGTGCGTTTGTAAGTAAATTTATTTGCCTTGATGAATCCTATTTGAATAAACCGCCTTTCTTTTGGATCAAGAATACCACTTGACAAAGTTTTTTGTGGATGCGGCATCACCTAAAAGATATATATAATGGATTTATATAAAAAATTAATTTAAATGTTCTAAAATTTTCCGCTCGAAATATTTATGAAATTTTACAAGAGCTCAATCGAATGAATAAGAAACAAAATATAAATTGGATAAAAAGATAACGCTTCCAACAAAACTTGAAAATGTTTGATGTATATAAAGACTATTTTTGAATAAGAAAATGTAAAAATGACAAGGTTTTACTAAATGCAATATATAAACTTAAAAAATATAAAAAATAAATTCTACATCACAAGCATTGTCGCATTCATATTTGGGAGCAACATAAGCTATAATTATTCATATACAACACTATTGTGTAAAATATACAAGGGCCAGAATAAAGCCTGCAGTAAAAAACATTAGACAAAGATGTTTGAATCTAACACTAAATAAGAGCACGACATCTTTTGAAATACCAATTGGAAATGTCTGAAGTACTTTAACCCTTTCTAATAAAATAAAATGGAATATATAAGCTTGATACATATACAATTTTTTTTAATTATGCCCACTATATTTACAATGAGCAGTTTACAATAGTTCGTTGCATTTATATTGAGCTTTTGGAAATTAATGGTGCATGTGTATTTTCAAATCCTTAAATGTTGTGTTATAATCATTCTCCTTATTGACAGCGCATACAACTAAAGTGTCATATACACACTACAACACAACGATTGTTGAACAATAACGTTTTAAATATTTTTATGTCGACATAGCATTTTCAAGTAAAAATAATTTTATGGCAAGTTAATATAATAAATTTCGATTATGATTTAATTGCTTTACATGCAAGCAATTTAAATTAAAAGTTCATATAAATTCGTGTACATTTTTGTAATTAGTTACTAAAATTTAAAAAATGAAAAATCTCCTTTATCAAGTTCAATTGATATTTATTCGTTATGTTAATCGCAGCAATAAAATTAACGAATCGCAAATGGAAAATATCGAAATGGAAATTTCACTGCATATCTAATAATCTACACATTTAGCGCTATGCTCAATGGCTTATAAAAAAATGAATATATTTATCAAATAAAATCAAAACAAGAAATAAATTTTGAAGAAGTGGTTAAAAGTTATTGGTTGAAGTAGTATCATTTGTTTGAACCTAACCCAAAATTCTAAATATATATAAATTTATATGATACAAATATCCTATAATCAACCTTTCAATTTTAAATATTTGACACTATTTGCGATTGGTGTGCAATGTGTTCAGTACTATAAAATTATAGTTAACCAAGACCAAGCACATTAAGACGTATACTATTTCCTGTAGCTATCAGTTAGTATTTTCACACTACGACAAATATATTATTTATATATATTGTAATATAGTTTAATTTCTCTTCTAACTTTTTTCATAAAAATTTAAAAATTTAAAGAAAATTAGTATAAATATTAATTTTAAAGCAATGTAACGTTGCCCTGGTGTACAAACCAAATCAAATCGACCACAGACAAAAACTATGGGGATCGATTATTACGGAGTTCTAGAAATTAATAGAAATGCAACAATCGACGATATCAAACGATCGTAAGGAATTTTTTTAACTATTTGTAGGTCGCTTCGAAGTATTTATGTGGTCGGATGTTTCTTTGCATATTGCTTTTACTATTAGTTTATTATTGAACATTCATTGTACAATAAATAATAACCATTACCAAGAAGGATTTATAAATTGTTTTTATATCACTTTAGGTTGAGAATACCGATTTTATCGGAAACGACTCGATAATCGATATTTAGCTCATCAAAGTTGAGGGAGCTATTTAGATAAAAAGGAAAGACTTATAGACCAGCAAAATTGGAATCAATGCACAGTTTTAAAAGATAATGAATGAGTTTGTTTAAATTAAAATAGTTGGCTTACAAATGCTTCATAACATGGTGTATGAACTATATTTCTCTGAGAGTAAATCAGATTTAGAAAACTTTAAATCTTGAACGTTTATCAATTTCTTTTAATAATTGATGAAAAGTAGAGTTCTCTTGATGCTAATAGGTAGTTCTATCGATACTATTATCAAGTTTGCATAGCTGCACGAAATTAAGTTAAGCAATTTATACATCAATATATATATATATATATATATATACTAAATATATATATATATAAATGTATACAAAATTATGAATATATTTACATGTAAATAGATATAATTCCTATTTTCCTTTTTTAGATAAACTCAATTTTGACAAAGTACAAATGAATTTTGTGATTTGAAACTTTTGCAGAATTTTGCTTAAAGTTTTGAAAAAGTTTGGGAATTTTTCATTTGTACTTGTAGAATGATGGGCTTCAAATTTGGCGAAGCTAGCTTATAAACCAAGGCTGTTATGGGAGTTGCAAACTAATTCAAACAAAATAGAATAAATTTTAAAAAGCTGAAGTATGAAGCATTGGTTTTTCAAAGGCACTTTTTTTGTTTTAACTTCCAATGTTTTTTTTGTATTATGCAAAGATATTAATACAAATTTTGTACTGCTGCATTTGAGGCTCGTTTTCCTCATGATGTATTTTTAGTAGCATAGAATTTAAGAAAAGTAATCAATAAATGCACCACAATTGTAAGCTTTGGTTAGTTCAATTTTTTTTCACATAAATGAATTTTTCTTAGGATTTGCATGACTTTTGGTATGCCTCTGTTCCTCTTATATCATTAATGTGTTTATAGTTTTAAATTTGTAGCCTTCTCCAACACGATTCCTTAATGCTTTAACGAATTTTTTATTATTTAAAGGATTATTGACTAAATTCCTTTTCTTTTCCTGCAATTAATACAAAATTTTTAGATATCGCAGACTCGCCTTAAAATATCATCCAGAATTTAACAAAACTGATCTTGCAATAGAAAACTTTAAACAAATCTCGGAAGCTTATGATGTTTTAAGTGATTGTAAGGTTTTTGTTAATTTTATGTTGTCCTGATTTCTCTTTCAGTAAAAAAGAAGTCGGTGTATGATCAGTTTGGAGAAGAGGGTTTGAAAAATGGTGTACCCGAAAGTGCAGATCCCACTGGTGCTTGGACTCAAGGTTACACATTCCATGGAGAGCCTCTCAAAATTTTCGAGGACTTTTTCGGTGTTAATAATCCGTTTGCAGGTTTTTTCTTATTATATGTTTTGAAAATTTTTTCGTTTGTGCTGATTAAACGTTCACTTCAGCAAAATAGCTTAGACTACATGTATATATAAGTGAAACGAATAATTCTTTAGTTATTATATTTGAATGTTTAGTTAGACTTGGTTTTTAATATAACTATTGTTTTAATTAAATGCCAGTCTATAATATTAAAAAATACATTTTTTTAAACGCATTCATTATCATTGGCAGCCAGAATATTCTGCATTATTGCAAGTTTTCATTTCCTCTAGCAGTTTGAACCTTTAAAATTTGGATTTGCCTAATAGAAGGGTTGTTCATTTACATTGGAGTGTTTCTATATATTTAAAACAAATGCGTTATTTTGTTTTGTATCCTTTAATTTGAACTTCTTCATGGTTAGTTATTAATTATTATCAATCTACAAACAATAGTTGTCTAATCATTCTTAAAACAGGGTTATTTGTAGTTTAAAGCAATATATTGATGATCTTTTTATGTCAACTGTTGTTTAAATTACGTTGAAGACATTGTTTAAGACGAATGTGATTTTGAGATTGTATTAAATTTATAGGGAAGGGATCTGATTGGTTGCGATCATACTCACTTTCTTGTGAATGAGGTGCGTGACGCAATTTGGTTTGGGTTTTCACAACAGAATGACTTAACAATGTAATTTTGTAGCAAATCGATTGATATGTAAAACAGATTCTTGGAAAATTGACCTTTGTTAAGCAATTCTTCGTGAAATGTAATATTTTCGTCTTGGTAGTTTTCTGTTTTTTCTCCATAGGTTTTTTTAAAGACGTTACGTGTTTTTTGTTAGACGATGCCTGACCTACTTGTAGAATCTGCCCAAAAATAAGTTTGGGAATGACTGCCTTAACTAAATATCCTTAACTAATTTCATCCTAGAGTGGTTCGATAGAAGAGATGGTGAACTTGATATGGGATTTGGTGGAGTGAATGGTCGCGGTCAACGACAGAAAGATCCTCCTATCGAACGAGATCTTATGGTAGACTTGGAAGATATGTATCAAGGTTGCATTAAAAAAATGAAAATTTCACGCAGGGTACTGGTTTTTAATTTATTGTTTTTAGTTTTTGAGCCACTTTTGCAAAATCAAATATTATTTGTAGTGTAAGGAATTGGGTATTCAAATATAAAAACTTGTATTTTGTAATGGTGATACCCTGTAAAAAAGTTCGCATTTTTGCTTCAAGCAATCGTGAACTTGACAGTTTGGGTACGTTGCTTGTTATTAACAACTTTAACAAAAATTATTTAGTACTATCTCTTGCTACTTTACGTATTACTTTTCATTCTTACTTAAAAATTTTTATTCAACTTAGAACTTTACTGAGGCTTATACTAATAATTATGTCGTGTATTAAAAAACCAAATTCTCTATTTTTTATTTCTGTCTATATTTATTCTATTAAAGATATTTTAAAAAATATTGCAAATATTCGTTAAGTTTATAGTTCTAACGAAGTAATAGTATGGAAGAAGTAATGCGCGACTAATTACTATTACTCGTCACTAAGATGTTGAAATATACTACGGTAATGCGTTACATTTGTTGCCCCACCCTCATTCTTTTCGGTGCGTGACGCCTCTGCCCTAATCACGGTAGCTTTGCTAAATAGCATTAAAGTCGAATGCATCAAATTTTTACGATTACCATTATATTTTGGCTTTTATTGTTTACATTTCATTGAAATTAACTCAGTGCATTTTCATTAAATGTCAAAGTTTGGATGAAGACCTTAACGTTTTCGGTAATTTGAGAATCTCTTCTAAACTTTTACTGTAGTTTTATTCAGATAGCAACATTATATGTGTATATAATTTTGTGCGTTTGGTTTCAATCTGAATTTTTATGATTTTCCCTAAATCGCAATGTAATATTGAACTTTTTATAACTTGGATTTTGTATAGGTCATGAATGAAGACGGTCATACCTCCAGTATCAGAGACAAAATTCTGACCGTTCATGTAAAACCAGAATGGAAGGAAGGTACCAAAGTCATATTTCCTAAAGAAGGTGATCAGGGTCCAAACAATATACCTGCCGACATTGTTTTTATAATTAAAGATAAGAAACATCCGCGCTTTCACAGAGTTGGATATGATCTCATTTTCACAAAAGAAGTACAACTTGGAGAGGTAAGTTTAAACTTGATTTATACAAATTTCTGTATAATAAGAATGACTACAATCAGGATTTACGAATTTTTTGATTTTAGCGTATTTTCCCATACTTATGTTGTCAAATTCTCAAATTTACGACTAAATTTATTGTTCTTAATTGTGCGCAGGAATCGAAGGCAATCACCAAGTTTACTTAATTCTTCTTTCAAATTATATTCTCTTTAGATCATATTGCCTCTCTTCTTTTTAAGACTCGTATTTTGACAATTTTCTTATGCCCTAAGTTTTTTGCCTTCACCTTTCTCAACAAATTACTTTTTGCCTTTGACGAATTGATTCTCCAATCCTGCGAATAATTCTAACTCTTCCTCTTATATCTTGTTTCATCTCCCTTGCCTCCAAAAAGCAACTATCGAATAATCCCCCTTGCTAACTTCATTATCTCAAATCTTGAAATCCATCTTTGGTCTAACCCTCGAGTTTTGAGAAAACTAACTCTCGACATTTCTCCTTTCTTCTCTATCTAAATTTAAATGCGATTTCTTCTAGGGATGGGATCCGGATAGTGAATTGAATATACCGGATACCGGATTATTCCGGATAATTTGACAGCCGGATACCGGATAATATATTGTTCAATTTTTTTAGGGAAACCAGAAATATTCATTATAAAAAACAAAATATAATCTTATTTTTATGACAAATATGATGGAATTAGTTAAATATCATTCATTTTTCAAAAAGATCAATTTAGGCAATATAAAACGTTTTTCTCTTGCTGAGAACAAGATATAAAACAAATACATAATTATTTAAAACAATTTCTTCACTAAGTTATAATAATATGACATAAATTTCCATCTATTATTGTGGTTAAGATTTCTGTCATAGGCCAAGAGTTTTCTCAACATAGAGAAACATCTCTCAACTGTAACCGAGGTTGCTTGACATTTTCATAACTTGGCATACAATTCAGATAAAACGTCCATCCCCTTTCCTTCCATTATAGCAGTGAAACCGGTATTTTCTAATTGTGAATCTGGCAAACATTGATGAACTTTGATTTTTTTATGATAGCAGTGTTAATTAAAGCAATTAGATTGTCAACCCTCATATATTTTGCGTGAATACGCATGACACAGTGCTGCAACACCTGTGATTTTCTAAATACATGAAATAATAATTTGTACAGTTGCTTTAATATATTTTCAGCTGCAGCATACATGGCCAGTCGTAGAAACGGGTCGACCGCTGGGTCTTGTCAACAATTAGCTAGCAATTAATCTTCTCAGGAGTTAGGCCATGAAGTACATTAATTGAAATGGAATGAATATTCTAGTTCAAATTATTTAAAGCAGTCACAATCCAGCATTAATTTTTAAGTTTTTTCTTAATTTAATGAAACTATTCAAAAATATGACTTTTATGACATTTCAGCCACAAATATTCCCGTATTTTTCAAAAACCAAAATACCCACCAAGCAAGAAATTTTGCCTAAATGTTCCACGAATGTATCTGAAGTGGGAATATTCCAGGAATGTTGTCATTGTGTGACAGAAAATGTTTCAAGAATGTTTCAGAAAATGAGCAACATATTATTTACAAAGATTTCAAAAACTAGGTGAAAGTAGTAGCAATAATTTTTTAGCATTGCTGTAGTCGTTCAAATTATGAATTATTTTTCAGTTGCTCAAAATTACTATGCGTTTTACTTTTTCTTGCTTAATCAGGTTTTACTGAAATTCTTTATACATAATGATATTTATAATTATCAATGGTGACTGTAATTGTAGTTATCAAAAATGCAATTATTTGTAATCTTAAATCAACTAGTATTTCAATACCAAAGTGTAAATATATATTAGAACATTCTTGGGATGTTCCATGCTGCGTGGGATATGACTTTTATGACTTTATAACTTCCTTTTCAACTGCACCCCATGTTCGAAAACCATCTCATTTTGAGCAAACTGCACAATAGACCGACAGAAAAATATTACTTTTATGACATTTTTTTGCTCTAATTATAACTATTAATGAAGAACAATCTCATTTCTCAATTAATATTGAATGAAAATAAAGAAAATTAGATAGACTACATCCTGAAATGTAAGAAAAACTTGTTTTGTTGCATGAAAACTTCCATGTCATGTAAAAATATAGCTTTTCCCTCGATAATTGAATTTTTAAATCAAGTTTTATTTCGGAATATATTATCTGGTAAAATCCGGGAAACTAGTTAAATTTTACCGAATACCGGATGTCCGGATCTGGTTGTGTAATAGCGATGTGCGGCCGGCGATTTTTCGGGCCCACCCGAGCGTGATTTCATTATGTGCCTGTAAATTACTCCAGATCCAATAAAACATTACTATCAGCTGTTCACTCAGCTGTTAAATTTACCTGTGGTAGATTTGAAATATAGTAAAGTTGTGATTTGAGATATAGCAAACAGAATTCTAAAAAGGGATATCATGTTTTGAGATATAGTAAACAGAATAGACTTACAATAGCTTTATTTTTTCCTCTCTATGCAAGGCCGTGGTTCGCCCGAGCCCGCAGGCCACGGGCCGCCTCCGGACATCAGGCCTGCCCGCACACCACTATTATGTAATTGCTGATTTTACCGGATTCCGGTACATCCCTAATTTCTTTCCGTTCTGTATCTGTCAATAATATCACTGGTTTCCCTAATTTTGCTTTTTTCTCTTGTAAATTTATTCCTAATTTGTATGCACAAATTTCTGGTATTTTTGAAAAAGACAGTGATTTTCTTTATATTTTCGCATAGAAATTATAGTTTGTGAGTTTCAAGACGCGTTTTCCGCCAAATAAGTGTATTTGTTTTGTGAAGTTTTGTGTTTTTTGCATTTTTGTTTGATATAAATGTTATTCTCATATAAATGGGGTTTTCTAGATTTTTAACTATTTTTCATGTAAGACGAGTAAAGATATGTAATGAAAGAAAAAAATATGCGCGAAAATATAGCATGATCTTATAATTTTTTTTAAAAATTATAAGATCATAGCCACAATTTTAAAAGAGATTATCAATGTTGCGCATCTTTTGTGAAATAACTAAATATATTAATGATGAAAGAATCATGGATTTATAGTGTTAATTTCACTTTTATTTTGTTAATGAACAGAAGGTTTCTTTTAGGTATTCAAAAATGATAAATTGGATAAATAGTCTTCTTAAGATCTGCTAAACCAATTTAAATTGAAAGTCATGCAGACACCAAGATTTTTAACCATTTTTGATTGTGTAGTTTGATGATTGATGCCTATTGTTTCCCAAACTTTCTTGGGACTGCGAATATATTGGAATTAATCAATATTAAACAATATACTATTTCTAGAAGCCCATTGAAATACGATTCTAATTAATCAGTAAACTTTGTTACTAGTATAATATCAACAAAAATTATGAACACACGATATTGATAATGATGCTGATCCATAAGAGAAAGCAAGTGTACTATTTTCAGATGCGCATTGGGGTAAAACGAATTTCAAAAGTGGAATGTTTTTATGGAAACAAGTTTTTAATAATTACATAGACAAATATTCATTTGAATAATATTGATTTTCAACTATTTTGCTTATTAATAGGCTTTTATCATTTAGGCTCTTACTGGTTGCAAAGTTGATATTAACACTTTGGATGGCCGCGAACTAAATGTGCCCATTAATGAAGTAGTAAGGCCTGGCTTTGAAAAGGTTATTCTTGGTGAAGGAATGTTAATGCCTGCCGGAAGAGAAAGACCTCGTGGAAATCTTGTTATTCGGTTTGACATTGTTTTCCCAACCAGTCTTAGCGAAGAAAAGAAAATCTTAATACGGAAATCATTACTTTAGCTTAAAAGCTTTGTCACACTTATTGTACGAGAGTATTTTTTATTTTCTATCCTTGTAAATTAATTATGTTTTCAATTTGTAAATTAGTTGCAGAGTAATTTTGGAATTTTTTAATTATATTTCAATTAATTGCTTACATAAGCCATGGACATCTAGATAATAACACCTGGACAAGACACTTACAAGCGACAAATACCATTGGAGGCCATTGTATTAAATTTATAAGAGCAATTAAAATTCAAGAAAGAAAGTTTTCTGAAACACACAATACAAATAAAACAAATGCTCAAATATTAATTAACAAAGCCAGTAAATTTTTCAATCTTTCTTTTTGGGCAACCATGATAAGTAGTCTTTAACCAGATTTTTAGCAATAAAGTTGAAGAATCTAGTTAAAACGGACAAAACAACAGCATGACCTCGTTGACATTCCAGTTTATCTGCTACGAATTCTGAAATAAACTCGTCTTCATCAAAACTGATTTTACAAATTGAAATAAAAATTTCTCGATGGTTGTTTTGCGCCAAATATACTCACAGAAAGAGAAATAAATGGTGAAGAGTTTGTATCCATTTCAAATAAATAAATTAATAAACAGTTTGGTTCCTTTAAACGAAAAATAATGACACTGTACTATATACTTGCAACCTGGATTGTCACTAGCTGCTTAATTGATTATGTAATGAGCCATTACTGAAATATATTGGCTTTAATTAAATATAAATAAATAGCAGCTTCCTAACCTACATGTAATAATCAATACATACACAGTCACATTATAGTCATTAATTTGGATCAAGATTAATATAAATATATATTCCTACATTTGGCTTGCTAGCCTTATATCAAATTCATTATCATTTGTACATGTAAGAAAGGATTGATAGTTAGCTAAACAGAGATAAAAACTCCTAATCATATCCCTAACTTAAGTGCAGGTTCATGGCTCAGAACAAGGAACCTAGAATCATTCCTGTTGTGGGATCCTAGCCAATACTAAACACTAACTGTTTAGCTGAAGATTGTAGTTAAGTCAGGCTGTAATCAAACTAAAAATAAGAATTCCAAAGAATTTTCTTTTCAATTGTTACAATGAATTTTGCTCTATTTAAAGTTAATCCAAAAAAGTACCTGTCAATATCAAATTTCAAATGTTTGTTTGCAGTAGTATGTATTCGAGTGAAGCCCGTGGTGTAAATTGACCTTTGACCCTGGCGGGCATGTCTTTGATGTAATTGTGTACTTTGACCGTCTGTGTATCTTTGCCGTCACTGTAGCATATTCTCTTTTGTTATAATATTTGTTGGCAGATACATCTGTTTGCAGTCTATTGTTTAAATGTAACTAATATTATATATATATATATTCCATAAATAATTGGGTGTAAATCTGATGTCATGATGTGTTAACTGATTAAACAACTCAATCTATATATTCACCCAAATCGTGAGATAAAATCATTGCAATCTATTGTTCAAAATGTAACAATTTTTTTACTTGCTTATTTACGTGGACTAACTTAGCTTACATGTTTTATTTTCTTTACATACTTCATACTTGCATTTTGTTAATGTATGTGACTCGCTTATTTATGTGGCTTAATTTAGTTTAAATACTTATTTTACATACTTGTTTTTTTATTAACATACATGACATTGGAAATACCACATTAATTTAGTTTACATACTTGCTTTTTTTAATAACATACATGATATTGGAAATACCACATTAATTTAGTTTATATGTTTATTTTACATACTTGTTTTATTCGGTAAAATTTCATAACCAATGTTTGAATCAGAGAGATAATAATACTCATTAAAAGTGTAATGTCTTATTTTGGTAATAAAGCAAAATAATTTTTCAGAACTAGTTTATGCAGAAACTCGCAATTTCTAATATTTAATAAACATACGTGGTAAAACCCACATACGTGTTTAAGACAAGACAAAATGTAATTTATTCTACACTTTGCTTATAATGATAATATATATCATACTATTAAATTTGTCTATTGTGTTAGCTTATCAACATTGTTGTTAAAGGAATTCTGTAGGAAACAAACGAATTTCACATGATCGTATCTAAATGAATAATAAATGAGGTGACAGATCACAGTATAAAACACATGACAATGAAAAGTTTAAATAAATTCAATAAAAATTAACAAACAAACGGCGTTTCTATTTATGATAAAGTATATAATTAATGTAATATCGGACTGCAAATTCGCAGCAATTCATTAAACTAAAATTGATTACGTTTTTAAAAGAAATATCGGTAAAACTTACTAGAGATCATATTGCAAAAAGTGTTAAGAATCAAAACAATATCTGAGATTGAATTATAAAAATAGCTTACCAAAAAGTTTGAAATCTTTATGGGTAGTTCGTTCATCAATGTGAAATTGCATTAATCCGCTCTATGTATAAAATTGCATGCTTTCATAGACAATGTCAAAATTACGTGGTTTTATCAATATTCTATTGTTCAACTGTCAAAAATGTATCCAATCATAACGATTGATATTTCCCAAACATGAAATCCAAATCACTTTAACAATTAAATAAAACACTTTCAAATCATATAAAACTAGAATTTTTTCACAAGTTGGAAAAAAATCTCAATTACAGCATGATTTTTCAAATTTATACAATTATGTAAATGAAAGATGCTACAAAACTAAAATGTTAATAAAGTAAAACAATTTATCAATCACTATCTCTGGTAAAAATGAAATAAATATTTTTTCAATATGTTTTCTCATTGAATTCAAGAATAAAATATTTGCAAGTAGGAATTTTTATATGAAATGTTTCAAGAATGTTGATAACATGTTTTGTTATTAGTGTAATAAATTGGTTGTTATCATTTATTGATATATACAAAACATTTAAAAATATAAATTTTATATTATTAGAAATTGCTTACATTTTAAAATTTTATTGGTATCTTTTATATAAAGAATTAAATAAATACCCAGTATACGACTTTTCCATGTTTGTAGACTTACATTTTTTCCGACGTTTTTTCACTTTTGTGGCTTATATTTCTTTTCTGACGTTTTTTCACTTTTATGTTTAATATTTCTTTTCTGGCGTTTTTTTACTTTTGCAACTTACATTAAAAAACTTTTGCGCAAAAATGGGGATTGGAAACAGTGCTATTGCAAAACGTATTGTATTACNCATACGTGTTTAAGACAAGACAAAATGTAATTTATTCTACACTTTGCTTATAATGATAATATATATCATACTATTAAATTTGTCTATTGTGTTAGCTTATCAACATTGTTGTTAAAGGAATTCTGTAGGAAACAAACGAATTTCACATGATCGTATCTAAATGAATAATAAATGAGGTGACAGATCACAGTATAAAACACATGACAATGAAAAGTTTAAATAAATTCAATAAAAATTAACAAACAAACGGCGTTTCTATTTATGATAAAGTATATAATTAATGTAATATCGGACTGCAAATTCGCAGCAATTCATTAAACTAAAATTGATTACGTTTTTAAAAGAAATATCGGTAAAACTTACTAGAGATCATATTGCAAAAAGTGTTAAGNTTTCTGACGTTTTTTCACTTTTATGTTTAATATTTCTTTTCTGGCGTTTTTTTACTTTTGCAACTTACATTAAAAAACTTTTGCGCAAAAATGGGGATTGGAAACAGTGCTATTGCAAAACGTATTGTATTACACTTTAGTAAATAGAAAATGTATAGTTTTGCTTTCACTCTTTTTTCTACATGTACTAGTTTTATGTTAATATGTTTGATAAATTATTACATTTCATAAACATTAGTTTTAATATAAAAATTTAAACTCCTACATCAGTAGTGATACATAAACATAGGAGGTTCCACAAACTGACCTTTTGTCCTCTGCTGATTCATCGATATTGGAGGAGTGGTTTTAATGACTCACCTACTTGACAAATGTTGATTGACAGCTCACTAATGGATTTTTACTGACGTCACACACTTGATATTTTTAAGTGTATAGACTAATGGATTTCAATTAGTGATTCATGACACTTTTTATTGATTTTGTGTTGATTCATTTACATGTAAGGACCAATTTAATTTACACTGTTTTGATATAATGACTAATTTCATTTTGTTAATATACACGGCTATATCACACTCACTTGCATACATTATATTGGATTTTGTTAATATACGTCGTTATCACCCACTATGCCCTGCTTTTTCCATGATTTCAGATGATTGTATGCACAGTGTAATTTGGGAACATTCAAAAAACTGCATTTCGGTTTTGTCAAAATTCCTTGTTAACACATTTTATCATATCATGCTTTTTCCAATCAATAATCAATTTTGTACAATGCTTACCTCGTTTTTCGTGATTTTTTTCAAATAGTCTTCACTTTGTTTTCAAAAGACACTATTTCATTTACAAAAATTCCATGTGTTTATTTCATTTTTCACAAAACAGGGAAAGTATTTGCTATACTTAAAGGCATAATACATAATAAAACCAACCTACATTTTCGGAAAGAGTAAAACATGGGTTATGTATAAAACTGAAATGCGTCTCCTAAAATGTTTACATGCAATGATATTAATAAAATCTATATACAGAATTATTATATATTAGTTTTTACACAGCAAACTTTTCTTTACACTTCTTTTTTGGTTTATTTGATTTTTTTGGGTTGTATACATTTGGTGACTGATTCATCTTTTATCGACTTTTCCACATTGTTCACTTTTTGTATGTGTTTATAGACTGATACACATTCATCGACTTACACACCATTGTTCAATTTCATTTGATTTTTTGGGTTGTACACATTTGGTAACTGATTCATCTTTTATCGACTTTTCCACATTGTTCACTTTTTGTACATGTTTATAGATTGATAAACATTCATAAACTTTTCCATGTTTTTTCACTCTTACTTGCTTTTTATAATGTTATATGGCTGCATACACTGTACATGGATTATCCGAATTTCACTGCTTTTATCAACTTTTCCACATTGTTCAACTTCATTTGCTTTAAACAAAAGCGATTAAAAAACAATTTAAGTATTAATAATTCAACATCTGTACTTTAGATTTAATCGAAAAATGTGTACATAGGAAAAACAATCTAAATGTATAAACTTGAAATGCGTGTAGTGAGATACACATTAAATTCAATAGCAAAACGTCTACAACTAACTTAAGTTCATAATTCATAATTCGCAACATTAGTTAAAAAAAATTGTCTAAATAATTCATTGAAAATGCGTATAGTGGGAGACATGTTAAATTCAATAGCAAAACGTCTACAATCAATTTAAGTTTGTAATTCGTAACATTAGTTTAAAAAATTTGTGCATGAATAATTATAGTTAGTCAATTCTGATACTGAGCAAAATTAGATTAAATATGGAGATGCGGCTAGATGAACAAAGCCAACTTTTCCAAAATGAGATCAACACCCTCACCCACCAATTATTGGAGTCCAATAAAAGGTTTTTAGAGCAAAACCAACAATGGCAGGAAAGGAAACAAGAACTGGAAAAAACAAACAGGCAACTAATTGAGGACAATGATCTACAAGCAGGAGAATTGGAGCAGCTGAAAGACAAATTAAGACTAATACAGCTTACAGAAGAAGAAAACAGGAGCAGCATGCAAACCCATTAAATAGAATTCCATTCCAGAAAAGAAAGTGAGCTGCAAGCACTGCATATACCAGCTCACAAAGAAGTGACATATGAAGAATCTGACGAGGACTCAGACACAGAGAAACAAAAATTCATTAATGAAATCACAAAGGCAGTGACTATGCAACTGCAAGAGGAAGATAGCATAAAAACCATAGGAAACCTACATATGATTACTCAATCTTACCACAATCAACAACCAGTGATACAATACCCTGCAAGGCAACCCTACCCAAATTTAATGGAAAGGTAGATGGTTATAATCCAACATTCACTGAATGGCTACAAATGTTTGAATTAACAATGGCGGAATGCAAAGTGAGCCAACAGGCAGCAGCAGCAAGACTCACATTATATTTAACATGGGCAGCCTCCCAACAATACCTGCTCCTAGACGCAGAAATGAAAAGAAATTTTAATTGTTAATCAGAGATTTCATAAATTATTGTGAAAACAAAAGTTTTAAAAATCAGTATCAAATCATTCTAAACATGATGAAAATGAGAAAAACTGACGACATTTGAAATTACATGCAACAAGTTGAATGACTATTAATGCTTAGTTCGAGAGAAAACAGATACTCCAAATATGATTTGTTCTCACACATTTGTAAGGGGATGCCAGAAAGCATTAGAACACAGTTCAAGATTAAATGTGATTTTGACGACAAATTGGAAAGAATGATTAGAAAGGTGGTTGACATACAAGCAACCATTGAAAACAATGCCTGAATGTATGAAAAAGCGGCATGGCTTTGAGAGGGATCAACATGGAAGAATAACCTTAAACCATGCATCCCAAATAAAACTTACACCAAAGCAAAACCAGAAAAAATAATAAAAGTAAAAGGAAAAGACAGGAAGACCAGAAAGGTAAAAGAGAAAGACGTCAAGTGTTGTGGTTGTGGACAGAAATAACATAAGAAACCAGACTGCCCAAAGCAGATAAACGTAATTGGAGACAAAGAAGCCTATTACAACAAGGAAGATGTATTGCAGACTGAAGACGAAATGGATGAATTATTGCCAACTGACAAGGAGTCAGAAAACTAAGTAGAGCGCCAACTTGTAACAACTGTGCATTGATAATGATCCTGACAAACATCAACACAATAAATACGATAACAATAGTGATTAATGGAGTAATGACTAAAGCAGCAATTGACACTGGAGAAGCAACGTAGATAATTACCAATGAATGTGCTACAAAGCTAGGATTTAAACAAGAAGACTTGAATAGCTGCAATAAGAGACTAATTAATGCATCAGGAGAATATATTGATATGAAAGGAACGATAAACTCAGTACAGACAAGAATCATGAATACAACATTTGAACAATCCTTGGTGGTGGACACACAACAATCTGTTGCCATATGAGGTCATCTTAGGCAACGACTTCCTGACAAAGAATGGATGTGTCATCAACTATGCCAACAGAACCATAAAGGAAAGAGAGGAAGAAATGGAGATCAAAGAAGAACAAGGGAAGAAGAAAACAATCACATTTCAACTGCAGGAAGATATCCACCTACAGCCACACCAATGGAAGATGCACACAATCAAAACTGAGGACACAGTAACAGCTGATATAATGCTGTATGACAATAAAGGCATCAATACCAAACGAGTATCAATGCTGTCTAGCTTCTGCACAATAAAACATGGAAAGGGAAGAATACTGATCCTTAAAGCTATGAACAAAAATGTTACCCTGAAGAGATCTCAAGTAAGAATATACGGAAAATACATCAAGTTGAACATCAGACTTATCTGGAAGGCAATGGAAGACAATGATGGAGCAAGTAATTTGCATGGTCAACTTAAGGACTTGCAAAGGAAAACGGATAGTACTCCACATGGCTGACTCAAGGGTGAGTGGACGAACACCATTGAAGTTGCAAGTACTCCCAAAGGCCAACTCAAAGGCATTGGGACAAAAGCAGAAGAGGAAGGCACATACAGAACACCTGAAATAAATAACAGAGATTACCCACATCTAGAGGAACAGGAGATCACACAACTAAGGAAACTGCTAGAAAAACATAAATGTATATTCAACTATGGACAGGCAGTTTGCAAGAAACATAGAATAGTCACAACAACAGACAAACCAATCAAGCTACCAGTCAGAAGTGTACCTGAACAGATGAAGGATGACTATAATCACATACTGGAAGAACTAATTGACAACAAAATTATCCGCCCAAGTGAGTGCCCATATGCAGCACCAACCATATTCATGAAGCAGGGAGATAAATATTGCTTATGCATCAATTTTCACAAATTGAATGAAAAGACGTGGATAGAGGACATGCTCTATGAAGCCAGTAAGCATAAATACCTTACAATACTAGACTTATGCAAAGCCTACTGGAAAGTAAAGATGGAAGAGGATGACATTGAGAAGACAGCATTCATAACCCCATATGGGCTATATGAATGGATTTACATGGCATTTGGACTTTGTAACACACCAGCAACCTTCCAGAGGTACATCACGAAAGTGTTAAAGAATAAGACACATAGAATGGAGGGTTGACGCCTACATAGATGACATCATAGTGAAGAAAAAATAGTATTTCTTAGAAGAACTATAGAGAAGGGAAGAATATGCATGAAGGATAACGCCAGTCTAGAAAATAGAAAAGCCAAACAACAAGAAAGACATACAGAGAATTATGGGATTCTTCAACTATTATGGGACTTTCATTCTGAATAAAGCTGGTAAGACAGCAAGAATGACCAGATTAATGAGAAAATCTGTATCATTTGTATGGACCTGGCAGGAGCAGGAAGAACTGGATAATATCAAGGAAGAACTGGGGAAACTACCATCCCTCAACACACCGGACTATAATGAACAATTCATATTAGATTGCAACACAAGCAAAGTAGTGATCAGAGTGACATTAGGGCAAGTTAAAAACAGAAAAGAAGTACCCATTCAGTTTTTAGCCACAAGCTGAGAGCAAGCAAAGAAAACTATGGATCCACCAAAGTAGAGATGCTCACATTAATTGAAAGTATCAAAAAAGTTCGACATTTCCTCATCATTAGAGAATTTAGGGTATGAACAGACAACAGCGGACTAGCCTGGCTGAAAAAGTTCTTCAGAGATAAGTACAGAATAGTGTCACAATGGATTGAATATTTGAACAAGTTCACATTCACAATCAAGCACAGGAAAGGCACATTATGTAACAACGCAGACTTCTGGATATCACTACTGGAATACCAGAGAGACGCAGTAAAAATAGATGGAGAGAAAAAACAATTCCAATTTTTGCCACACACTGAGTATGGACTGCCAGAAATAAACGTGGATAAGAAAGGCCAAGCCATGCTACCAATACTAATGAGGGAAGAGATATCTGAAAAAGAAATAGTGGACAAACAAAGGGATGACATAATCCTCAGTGAAGTCATAAAAAAGATAGAAGAACCACAAACAACACTATCAAAATTAATGGCAGGATACTATGAACACTACAAATGGAAAATCAACAGGAATGGATTACTATATGTTGAAGCCAACAGTAACTGGATCACAATACCCAACTACTTCATAAGAGAGTTAATAAGGAAAATACATGTGAATGGCTACCTGGGAATCACACAGACAGAGAAGACCTTCAATGGAAGGTTCATTAAGACAGCTGTGAGGAAAGTCACTGAGGATATTATTAATAAGTGCATGACGTGGCTCCTTAACAACAAACAACACTTTCCAATGCAAAGGGCGCTGCTAGAAAAAATTATTGCAACACAACTGAATGAAATAGTCCACATAGACCTGGAAATGTTATCAAAGGACGCAGAAGGCTATCAATATCTACTGGTGATGGTAGACAATTTTACAAAATATGCAAGAATGGTCCCAATGAGGAATACCACGGCAGAAACCACAGCAGAACTGGTACTAAAAGAATGGATACTACGACTTGGGCTGATGGAAACTATTATAACAGAAAAGGGGTCCCAATTCAAGAGTCAACTTTTCCAAGAAATGGCAAAACTCCTAGAAATTGCAAGTGAACAGACAACTGCATACCACCCGCAGGCCAATGGAGCAGTGGAGCAACTTAATCAGACACTAATCAAGTTGATCAGAGTAGCAACATCAAGGATAGGAGGTCTGTGAGATGGTCAAGAAAACACAAGCAGAGATGATGGAAGAGGAGGAGTTGTTAACATCCTCACAACTACTGTTTCTCCCAAAACTCAGCAGACAATCAACAGGATAAACATAGAAAAGTGGGGAGAAATCAGCCCAGAGAGAACAATAGAATGGATAGATACCAACGATGAACGGTTCTTAGTCAAGATTAAAGTCACTAGAGAAACCAGAGAAATCAAAGAGAGGAACTTCCAAAATATCAGAGAACAACAAACAGTGGCAACAATGAAGCTCATGTTCACAGAAGCATTTATGCAAAATGAACTGGAAGAATTGCTAAAGCCACATAACCAGTAAGCAGTAGACATTGAATGTATAACAGTAAGAATAGACATCAAAGAAGAAATATGATTAAAACTAAGTAGAAGGGGACTGACACAAGCATTCTAGAATACTATCCCTGAAGCAAAAATGAACTACCCTGCAACAATAGGCTTAGCAATGGCACCAAAAACAGAAGGCTCATACCCACATATTGAAAGACAAATCAAAACAAAGATCTTGATATGCACACTGCCAGAGACTATCACAATGCCAATGGTCCTCCCATGCTGGAGACTACTGAAAAAAGTCAAAATTGTGAATACATTCCTGCATGATCAATGATGGGCATCTGCCCAAAGCTGATCTCCACATCCAGTTTTACCACTTCCTCCATTTGGTTGAGTGCCACATCTCAGCTCAATTGATACAGTTTATGTGTACCCTATCCTAGCTCAGTGTATACTCAAGACACAGCTCAACTCGACTTAAACTCTATTTTGTAAAAGTGTTCTATCTATTCACAACCTGACTTGTTACTAGCTGCTCATTTGATATTACATGTAGCCATTACCAAAATATATTGTCATTTCTAAATATATTAGTTTCAAACAGCTTCCTAACTTACATTTATAATTTAATACATGTACAGTCACTTTATCAGTCACTTATGGGTCATTAATTTGGATCTAAAATAGTATTAATATATTTCCTAGGTTTCAGTCATCCAACCATTTGTTGACAATTAATTATTCTAGTACATGTAGTAAAGAATCATTACTTGGCTAATTGAGAGAAAACCCCTACACCTAACTTAAGTGCACTTTTGTAGTCTGGCACAGGGACCCTAGAATTGTTCTCTGTGATGGATCCAGACCACTACTAAACAAAACTTGATTAGCTCAACTTCATATTAAATATTCAAACCATTATAGTAGAACAAAATAAGAATTCCAAATAAAATTCTTTATCAACTTCTTACAATGTTTCTGATCTATTTATAGTAAATTCAGAAAAGTACCTGTTGATTCAAATTTAAACTTTTTATCTGGCAAGGATGCGGCTAAAAATAATTGAAGTGATTTCACCCACTCATTTTGTCAAAAGTATTTTTATCAATACTAATCTCTCTTTTTTGACACATGTTGTTTCTTGGTTGCATAATACAAATAAATCTAAATTATTCTAATTGATTTGATTACAATATTTCTAATCATCTTTTCTTCAATCTTATTCCCATTCTGCTCAATGTTTGCAGCTTATTTTAGATTTGTGTTGGATGATGCTACACGCCCTCCTCAGCTTGCATTATTTTTAGCACAGCTCACTCTCCATGTACTAAGGTATCCACCTTCCGGATTATTGATTCAGCCTGTTGATTGGCCCACATGGTTTTCTTGAATTCGACTTATTTTGTCATCTTGAGGACTGCCTCTCATTTGGTTGTTACTGTGTTAGCATATTTTAGGAATTGTGTTTCTCGAATGTCCTCTGCTATCATTGTAATCTCTCATAGTTCATTAATTTTCTGTGAGAATATTTCGTAGTATTTGTGATATAATTGTATCCCTTTAATTCCTATCATCAATGTCATTTGTGCGTCAGCTCTGCTTGTATGGGCTAAATCTTCCCTAATCTGATTTTCAAGATAGAAAAACATGAATACTTTTTGTAAGCTGTGGGTATTTGCTATGTCTTTATAAAAGAAGCTAATGTTGTCTCTTACTTCTTGCTCAGTTATGCTGTTAGGATCATTCTTGTTGATCTGCATCATTGTAACAATTTCAACTCTTTTTGTGACATTGTAATAGCAGTACTTTCTTTCCCAGATGTCAGTCCATACAATGTCATTTACCCAGGAGAATAGCATTATTGCTCTTGGAGTTTGATCTTCTATTTCTTTCCTAAGATCTTGTAGTTGTATGTTAATGGGTCTCCCTTGTGTATACAGTTGATCTGGCGTTATTGTGCCTTCAATGTAGACCCTCTCTCTGTTATTGTTTTTTAGCATTATCTCTTTCTACTATTGCTTTTGCCTTTTTCTCCATGTTCACATATGATTTGTATTCATGCAGAAATGTTTTCACAACTTTGACTTCTTTTGGTAATCTCCATCATGGGAGGACCATTGGTATCACAATAGTTTCTGGTGGTGTGCAAATCAGGATCTTTGTTTCTATTTGCCTTTCAATGTGCAGGTATGGACCTTCTGTAGTTGGTGCCATTGCTAAGCCTATTGTAGTGGGGTAATTCATCTTTGCTTCTGGGATGGTGTTCCAGAATGCTTGTGTTAGTCCCCTTCTGCTTAGTTTTAGTCGTATTTCTTCTTTGATGTCTATTCTTGCTGTTATACATTCAACATCTACCGCTAATTGATTGTATGGTTTCAGTAGCTCTTCCAATTCTGTTTATGTAAATGCTTCCATGAACATGAGCTTCATTGTTGCCACCATTTGTTGCTCTCTGATGTTTTGGAAGTTCCTCTCTTTGATCTCTCTAGCTTCCCTGGTGACTTTGATCTCAACTAAAAACCATTTGTCCTCAGTGTCTATCCATTCTATTGTTCTTGCTAGGATGATTTCTTTGCATTTCTCTATGTTTATCCTATTGATTGTCTGCTGCGTTTTCAGAGATAACAGTACTCGTGAAGATGTTAACAACTCCTCTTCTTCCATCATCTCTGCTTGAGATTTCATGACTATTTCACAGACCTCTACTGGTTCTGTTATTCCTCCTCATTTCAACATTTCTGCGTTTCATATGATTTTTGTGAATGTACACCATGGGCTATCTTGTTTGTATCTTTCCATTTCATGGTTGAGGGTTTTCTGCAATTTTTCTGTATTAATATTTTCCTGATTTCTTCTGTGCTTGCCAGTTTCTGTTTAATAATTTTCCTCATTGTTTTCCACGGTTGATGTTCCAGTTGTTTTGTTCATGTCTCAGATGTTGCTCCCAACATATACTTCTTCATGGGTTCATCGAATATTGTTATTTCACTCAGACTTATCCCCATCTTGTTAGCTATAATTATTATCAACATTTTTCCCATCAGACTCTCATTCATTATCATTTGGCTGAGTATCTTCTCCATCATTTGTACTGGCTTCTCTGATCTATTTGGTGACTCCAGCTTTCCTGCATGACCTTTTAGTAGCCAGTTTTTTGTTTGCATATTAATTGGAGCTATCACTATTTCAAATTTTTTCCTTTTGCTAGCTTAT
Source organism: Hofstenia miamia (assembly GCA_900660155.1). Classification (NCBI taxonomy): domain Eukaryota; kingdom Metazoa; phylum Xenacoelomorpha; order Acoela; family Hofsteniidae; genus Hofstenia; species Hofstenia miamia. The sequence continues at coordinate 303,657 of CABFPE010000745.1, forward strand.
GTTGGGTGTGCCGCAAAATCAGAAGTTTCAGTTCTGCCTCTTCAGTTGTAAATATTGCCAATATCCAAGCCATTGTTCTATAGCATATCTCTGGTGCATTTTTCTCTTCAAATAGTAGCTGTTTAAAATCTTTTTTCATGTTAAGCTCATAGGCTTTGTTTACTTCTGTTAGTGCCATTTCTACTGACTTGTGAAATTTTCGTGATGGTGCCTCAATTTTTATTTCTGGCCAACTTTCCTCCACTTTCTGTTGTAATTTCATATTTTTCCATATTGTTTGGATTTGTTGTAGGTGCTCTTGTCATTGTGTCAGATTGCATTTTATGAATAGCATGTTGGCCTTCTCTATGCCATCTGTGTCTGATGTTAGCTTGATTGTTTTTGTTTGTCTGTAGAGGTCAATCACAATGCATGGATCTACCATTATTCTATAGATTTGTGCCCAGTAGTCTATGTGTAGATCAAATCATATCAATTCTGGGATTGTTGTGCTTCTTGATGTTCTCTCCCAAGGGAAGATGTTTTTGGTTTACATGCATGCTTCTTGTAAGTGCTCAGGGATGTCCTCATTCATTGACACTGTGATAATTACTACTCTCACTTTCTGCACTTTTGCCATTCTCGATGTTTCATCCATTTTCTTCTCCAGGTTTTTTGTGTATTCCTTTTGTTTAAGTACATGTATAATAGTAAGGTTTTCTTCGTCCATGTTAATTTCTGGTATTTCAGCTATTTTGTCTTTGTACTCCATTATGGCTTGCGTCATTTCCAGTGTAAAATCATCATCAAATACGATGTGCACTGTGCTTTGAATATACAGTCTCTCCAATGTCTTGTTCATCTCTTGTGGGTAGCTTATGATCATGTTTACTTTTAGTCTATTATTCGCATCAAGCACTACCAGTAGATTTTTTCCGTTGATTTTCACAACTTTCTGTATATGTGCTTTTGTTTTCTTCCATCTTTACTTGCCAGTAGGCATTGCATAAATCTAGTGTTGTAAAGTATTTATGTTTACTGGCTTCATAGAGCATGTCCTCTATCTGTGGTAGGGGATATGAGTCCTTTTTCATCACTTCATTCAACTTGCAAAAATCAATGCATAAGCAATACTTGTCTACCTGTTTTACAAACATGGTTGGTGCTGTGTATGAGCTCTCACTTGGCCAAATAATTTTGTTGTCAATTAGCTCTTCCAGTATGTGATTATATTCATCCCTCATCTGTTTGGGCACCCTTCTGACTGGCAGCTTGATCAGTTTGTCTGTTGTTGTGACTATTCTATGCTTCTTGCCCACTGCCTGCCCTATGCTTATTTCTCTGTAGTTGAATATATGTTTATATTTTTCTAACAATTTCCTTAGTTGCATGATCTCCTGTTCTTCTAGATGTGGGTAGTCTTCGTTATTTATCTGGGTGTTCTATATGTGTTTTCCTATTCTGTTTACATTCCAATGCCCTTAAATTGGCTTTTGGGAGTACTCATGACTTCAATGGTGTTTGTCCACTCGCCCTTGAGTCAGCCATGTGGAGTACTATCTGTTTTCATTTGCAAGTCCTTGAGTCAACCATGCAAATTACTCACTCCATCATCGTCTTCCATTGCCTTCAAGATGAGTCTGATGTTAGACTTGATGTATTTCCCATATATTCTTTCTTGAGATCTCTTCAGATTAACGTTCTGGTTCATAGCATTAAGGATTGGTATTCTTCCCTTTCCATGTTTTATTGTACAGACATTAGGTGGCAACGATACTCTTTTGGTGTTGATGCCCTTGTTGTCATACAGCATTATGTCAGCTGTTACAGTGCCCTCCGTCTTGATTGTCTGCATTTTCCATTGGTGTGGCTGTAGGTGGATATCTTCTTGCAGTAGAAATGTGGTTGTATTCTGCTTCCCTTTTTCTTCTTCAATCTCCATCTCTTCTTCTCTTACCTTTATGATTCTGTTGCCATAGTTGATAGTTGTTGCCTAATATGACCTCGTATGGCAACAGGTTATTGTGTGTGTTCACCACCACCACAGATTGGTCAAATGTTGTATTTGTGATTCTCATCTGTACTGTGTTTATCATTCCTTTTGCATCGATATAATCTCCTGATGCATTAATTAGTCTCTTATTTCAACTGTTCAAGTCTTCCCATTTGAATCCTAACTTTGTAGATCATTCATCAGTGATTATGGATTTTGCTGCTCCAGTGTTGATAGTTGCTTTCATCATTACTCCATTAATAGCTATCATTATTGTATTCATCATGAAGAGGTTTGTCAGGATCATTATCAATGCATGGTTGTTATGAGCCAGTGCTCTACTTAGTTTTCCGACTCCTAGTTGGTTGTCAATACTTTGTCAATTTCATCTTCTGTCTGTAGTACATCTTCTTCGTCATAGTAAGCTTCTTCATCCCCAATTATGTTTATCTGTTTTGGGCAGTCTGGTTTTTTATGTCCTTTCTGTAAGCAACCGTAACACTTGACGTCTTTCTCCTTTACCTTTCTAGTTTTCCCATCTTTCCCTTTCACTTTATTATTTTCTCTGGATTTGTTTCCATGTAGGTTTTATTTGGGATGTGTGGTTTGAGGTTGTTTCTCCATGTTGGTCTCTTTCTATGCCATGCAGCCTTTTCATATATTCAGGCGTTGTTTTCAATGGTTGCTTGTATGTTGACCACCTTTCTAATCATTCTTTCCAACTTATTGTGTAGAATCATGCCAACCCACTGTGATTGTGTTACTTAGAGAAAACTATTACTTTTCTTAGATTAACCATTAAGCAGAGTTGACACTTTTCCGATTTCTCTCCTTTATGATAAGTGTGCAGTCTATTAAACTAATTTAATATGCAAGAGCCTTTGTAGCTACTTAATTCACTCAACTTATTTAGATAAAGCAGAGATACTGGAAGACAGGATCAACACTTAAGAGTAGACGTGCATATCCAGGAACACATCCCCCAGCCGCATCTTACCAATGGAACTGCCACTGTGAGATAAAGAACAACAACGGAATGGTGATGTGAATAGCGAACTCAGTGTAATAGGTGTAATGGGATTTGCAACTACTTAAGAATTTAGTGCATTGATTGTTTTTGTTATTACGAACTGATGCAATAAATGAAGTGGTGCAACCTTGCTGCTGGAATAGCTTCTTATGAGGCCCTACATGTAATAACCCTACATATATAGAAATATATAATAGCCCTTGATACATGTAAACAATCAATGCCGTCAGCGGAAAATGGTAACTAGAAGTCGGCCAGAGGTCTACCGTATAAAACATTGAGCAACATGTAATGACTATTAAATAAACTATGTGTAATAGAATATAGAAATACAATCGTAATAACCGTCTAAGTGTAAACACTGTTAAATCATCAATCGTCATGTAACATAATGAATGTAATAAATAACTTGAGTTCATCGATAATATAATTGACATGTAAAACCTACAGGCTGCAATAACAATATCAGACAAGCAATGACAATTAGGAAAGCTATAACGGTAAAAAACTCCTATACCTATCCGTAACCTAAGAGCACACCAGGTAACTACAGCTGTCGCCCTCCCCGCTGTGGAATAGCTATTAGGAGGCTGCTCCAGCATACCTTTAACCGGATGTGGGAACCACCATACAATTACCCTAGCTCGTAGACGTTTAGCTTTCCATCAGAATATATTAAATAACCTGACAAGAGAAAATAAATCCAAAGTAGATTTGCTCATCATTAATTACATCATGTTCAGTATATTTATAGCACTTGGTAATAAACAACTAAATACTCGACTAGTACCTGTTAATTTTTCTTGTTTACAGTTTTTCCCTTGCTTAATATTTCTGCTAAGATTACGCAACGTCAGCATTAATTTGACTATGCTGTTTGACCATCTTTTGTTTTGTCAAAATACTGTCGAGCATAATTTTAAATATATTTGCACAAAACATTTACAAAGTGAAAATAATCAATCCTATCATGTTTTACATTTTAATCATTATAATCAATATTAATAATTTTATTCTTTGTTTCCTTCATCCTTTTCTCTCATCTTGACCACTCATGATAGTTTGATGGATTATGTCACACTCCCCCTCCAGTGTAGCTAATTAAGGATGACCACTCTTTCTCCATGTACCATTTTGGCTGCCTTTTTGATTATCTCACTAGCTTCTTTCATTTCCCACGTAGTGTTTTCGTATGCTTCATCTTTAGTGATTTTTAGCATGACGTCTTTCTCTGTAGTTAGCATCTCCTTATGTCTCAAAAACGACGGATTCTTTAGAGATTTTGCTATTGTGCACATACTACATAATTCATTTAATTTCTCATTAAATATCTCATAATGTTTCCTGTAGAGTTTCATACCCTTTATTGCTATCATCAACTTCATGATCGCGTCTATTTTACTGGTATGTGCCAAATCTGGGTGAATCGTAGTGTTTGGGTAGAAAAACTCGTAAGTCAATCGCAATGATTTCGATATTGACGCCTCGTCATAGAACGCTCTTATATTTTCTAAGACTTCTTCTTTGGTGATGTTCTACAGTTCATTCTTTCCTAGTCTTACCATGGTAATGATTTCCACTCTTCTCATTACATCGTAGTATTGATATTGCGAGCTCCAAAGTTCTCCCCATACAATGTTGTTAATTCCTGAGAACAATATTACAGTTTGCATAGATCTTTTTTCAATTTCTGCGCGGACTTTCTTGATCTGTTTACATATCAGTTCTCCCTCTTTGTAGAGATCATAGGGTGTTACTTGTCCTTCTATAAAAACCCTCTCTTTATTATCATTTTTCAATAGGATTTCTTTCGACTTTTTATAGCGTTCATCGTTAACAATCCTTTCTGCTCCTTGTCTATTGTTGACGTACGTGTTTTCCTCATGCCACATCACTTTGATTGCTTTCTTATCTTTTAGTTGCCAAGTTGGTAGCAGCATCAGTATAAAAATTGTCGGTGGTGGCGTACATTTTAGGATTGTTGTCATGGTTTTTTCCTCTATAGCTTCATATGAGCCTTGCATCTCTGCCATTGTAGCCATTCCAAATGTCGCAGGATAATTATTCTTAGACTTCTTAATATTCTCCCAGAAAGTATCCGTTAGACCGTTTTTCATCAAATTCTGTGCAGTCTCAGGCTTTATTACTATCTTTGAAGTGATACATTCTATATCCACTGCAATTTGGTTTTGTGGCTCTAGTAATTCGTCAATTTCTTGCCTTGTGAACGCTTCAGTGCACAGTACTTTGATTAGTGATTTGGTCTCCC
>CABFPE010000745.1:312595-331317 GCA_900660155.1 Hofstenia miamia
TCTTTCTTGTTTACAGTTTTTCCCTCACTTAATATTTCTGCTAAGATTACGCAAAGTCAGTGTTAATTTGACTATGCTGTTTGACCATCTTTTGTTTTGTCAAAATACTGTCGAGCATAATTTTAAATATAATTGCACAAAACATTTACAAAGTGAAAATAATCAATCCTATCATGTTTTACATTTTAATCATTATAATCAATATTAATAATTTTAGTCTTTGTTTCCTTCATCCTTTTCTCTCATCTTGACCACTCATGATAGTTTGATGGATTATGTCACAATTGTCAACATTGTATTTGATCTCAAACTGTGTTCTGATGCTTTCAGGCATCCCCTTGCAAATGTGCGAAAACAAATTGTATTTAGAATATCTGTTTTCTTTTGAACTAAGCATTAACAATCATTCAAATTGTTGCATGTAATTTCAAATGTCATCAATTTTTCTCATCTTTGTCGAATTTAGAATGATTTGGTATTGATTTTTAAAGCTTTCATTTTCGTAGTAATTCATAAAATCTCCGATTAGTAATTGTTAATTTCTTTTTGTTTCTGCATCTAGGAGCAAGTAGTGTTGGGAAGCTGCCCCTGTTAAGTATAATGGGAGTCTTGCCGCTGCTGCCTGTTGGCTCACTTTGTGCTCCGCCATTGTTAATTCAAACATTTGTAGCCATTTGGCAAATGTTGGATTATAACTGTCTACCCTTCCATTAAACTTGGGTAGGGTTGCCTTGCAAGGTATCATATTGCTGGTTGTTAATTGTGCTAGGATTGAATCTTCATATTTAGGTTTCCTGGGGTTTTTTTTGCTATCTTCCTCTTGCAGTTGTGAAGTCACTGCCTTTGTGATTTCGTTAATGAATTTCTGTTTCTCAAAGTCTGAGTCTTCATCTGATTCCTTGTATGTCACTTCTTTGCGGGCTGGTATATGTGGTGCCTGCAGCTCACTTTCTTTTCTGGAGTGAAATTCTATTTCATGGGTTTGCATGCTGCTCCTATTTTCCTCTTCTGTCTGCTGTAATAGTCTTAATTTGTCTTTCTGCTGTTCTAATTCTCCTGCCTGTAGATCATTGTCCTCGATTAGTTGACTGTTTGTTTTTCCCAGTTGTTGATTTCTCTCTTGCCATTGTTTGTTTTGTTCTAAAAACATTTTATTGGACTCTGATAATTGGTGGGTGAGTGTTTTGATCTTGTTTTGGAATAATTTGCTTTGTTTATCTAGCGCATCTCCATGTTTAATCTGATTTCTACTACTACTACTACTACTACTAGGCTTTATTAAACTGTAGATAAGTATACAATAATATAGAATAACATAAATATAAAAAGCATTATTAATATTTACAAAAATTAAATGATTTTTTGCAGTTACTGCATAAACATAAAAAGAATCGTTTACATATATTACTTTCATATGAATTTTCTAAAAATTCATAAAGAATATCATACATTTTCTTTTTGTTAATTTTTGGATTTCCAAAGAAATCAAAGTTGTATTCCCGAATTAAATAATTCCCAATGCAGCAAATTCTATTAAAGTACCAATGATCACTAGTATTTTTCTTCGTTTTCTTTATAACAAATAGTAGACTTTTAGTTTTTCGATTGTTTTTGAATTCAAATGAAACATAGTCTAAAATATTAATTAAATCATATCTTCCATGGATTATATCTATTAATTGNCACCATACAATTACCCTAGCTCGTAGACGTTTAGCTTTCCATCAGAATATATAAAATAACCTGACAAGAGAAAATGAATCCAAAGTAGATTTGCTCATCATTAATTACATCATGTTCAGTATATTTATAGCACTTGGTAATAAACAACTAAATACTCGACTAGTACCTGTTAATCTTTCTTGTTTACAGTTTTTCCCTCACTTAATATTTCTGCTAAGATTACGCAAAGTCAGTGTTAATTTGACTATGCTGTTTGACCATCTTTTGTTTTGTCAAAATACTGTCGAGCATAATTTTAAATATAATTGCACAAAACATTTACAAAGTGAAAATAATCAATCCTATCATGTTTTACATTTTAATCATTATAATCAATATTAATAATTTTAGTCTTTGTTTCCTTCATCCTTTTCTCTCATCTTGACCACTCATGATAGTTTGATGGATTATGTCACAATTGTCAACATTGTATTTGATCTCAAACTGTGTTCTGATGCTTTCAGGCATCCCCTTGCAAATGTGCGAAAACAAATTGTATTTAGAATATCTGTTTTCTCTTGAACTAAGCATTAACAATCATTCAAATTGTTGCATGTAATTTCAAATGTCATCAATTTTTCTCATCTTTGTCGAATTTAGAATGATTTGGTATTGATTTTTAAAGCTTTCATTTTCGTAGTAATTCATAAAATCTCCGATTAGTAATTGTTAATTTCTTTTTGTTTCTGCATCTAGGAGCAAGTAGTGTTGGGAAGCTGCCCCTGTTAAGTATAATGGGAGTCTTGCCGCTGCTGCCTGTTGGCTCACTTTGTGCTCCGCCATTGTTAATTCAAACATTTGTAGCCATTTGGCAAATGTTGGATTATAACTGTCTACCCTTCCATTAAACTTGGGTAGGGTTGCCTTGCAAGGTATCATATTGCTGGTTGTTAATTGTGCTAGGATTGAATCTTCATATTTAGGTTTCCTGGGGTTTTTTTTGCTATCTTCCTCTTGCAGTTGTGAAGTCACTGCCTTTGTGATTTCGTTAATGAATTTCTGTTTCTCAAAGTCTGAGTCCTCGTCTGATTCCTCATATGTCACCTCTTTGTGGGCCAGTATATGTGGTGCTTGCAGCTCTCTTTCTTTCCTGGAATGAAATTCTATCTCATGGGTTTGCATGCTGCTCCTATTTTCCTCTTCTGTCTGCTGTAATAGTCTTAATTTGTCTTTCAGTTGCTCCAGTTCTCCTGCTTGTAGATCATTGTCCTTGATTAGTTGCCTGTTTGTTTTTTCCAGTTTTTGATTCCTTTCTTGCCATTGTTGGTTTTGCTCTAAAAACCTTTTATTGGACTCCAATTTGTTCATCTAGCTGCATCTCTATGTTTAATCTGATTTCACTCAGTATCATTTCATTTTGTCATTCCATTTCTTTGACTTTCTTGGTTAACTGTTCTATTTCATGTTTTTGGAGTGCCTCGTTTTCCTGGCTCCTCCTTAACATATCCATTATATCTGGTGGGTTCATATCTGGGGGATTCATTTCTGGGGGTGAATTGAGGGATTGCAATTTTATGTCCATGGCTGAGTTTTCACCAAAGTATGGTGATGATTGTATTGTTCTGAGAGTCACTACCTTGATTGCAGTTTTCTTCACACTGCCTTTTTTCTTTTGTCATTTTTTTCTCTCTGGTTTGTAGTGGTCTTCCATCTTCTTGATCACGATTCTGGGATCCTGTTAAAGTGCTTCTGTTTGGTTTTGGGTAGCTCTCTCTATTGACTAGTTATTTTTCCATGTAACTGTTTGTTGCTTGTTTCCACTTTCACTTGTAGCTTTTGTTGTCGTCTGCGGGTATTTCCACTGAACGTTTCTTCTTTAGAGTTGCTGTTCTTGGCTGTCACAGTCGCCATGTAATATCCTCTACCAGGCATTGTAACTGTATATCTATTGCTACTATATAACATTAGTTGTGTTTCTGTTGGTAAGGATTTACTTGTTGCATACTGCTTGGCTTGTTGTTTCTGTTAACTTAAGTAAACTAGAATTAACCATTCACTATTCAGGTGATGAAGCCATGCGGTAATCTATCCAATGATTGATGATGGGCATCTGCCCGAAACTGATCTCCACATCCAGTTTTACCACTTCCTCCATTTGGTTGAGTGCCACATCTCAGCTCAATTGATACAGTTTATGTGTACCCTATCCTAGCTCAGTGTATACTCAAGACACAGCACAAATTCGACTTAAACTCTATTTTTGTAAAAGTGTTCTATCTATTCGCAACCTGGCTTGTTACTAGCTGCTTGTCCGATATTACATGTAGCCATTACCAAAATATATTGGCATTTCTAAATATATTAGTTTCGAGCAGCTTCCTAACTTACATTTATAATTTAATACATGTACAGTCACTTTATCAGTCATTTATTAGTCATTAATTTGGGTCTAAAATAGTATTAATATATTTCCTATGTTTTGGTCAACCAACTGTTTGTTGACAATTAATTATTCTAGTACATGTAGTAAAGAATCACTAGTCGGCTAATCAAGAGAAAACCCCTACACTTAACTTAAGTGCACTTTCATAGTCTGGCACAGGGACCCTAGAATCATTCTCTGTGATGGATCCAGACCACTACTAAACACCACTCAATTAGCTCGACAATGCATTAAATATTCAAACTGTTATAGTAGAACAAAATAAGAATTCCAAATAAAATTCTTTATCAAATTCTTACAATGTTTCTAATCTATTTATAGTAAATTCAGAAATGTACCTGTTGATTCAAATTTAAACTTTTCGTCTTCCAAGATGGCGGCTAAAAATAATGGAAGCAATTTTGCTCCCTCGTTTTGTCAGAAGTATTTTTATTGACCAATACTAATCTCTCTTTTTGACACATGTTGTTTCTTGGTTGCATAATACAAATAAATCTAAATTATTCTAATTGATTTGATTACAATATTTCTAATCATCTTTTCTTCAATCTTATCCCATTCTGCTCAATGTTGGCAGCTTATTTTAGATTTGTGTTGGATGATGCTACAGCATCATTTCCGCGCTCTTAATGATCTTTACAAACGTGCAGTGAGGGCTCTCTTTTTCATATCTTTTCATATATGTTTCTAACGTTTGTTGAATTTCTTTGTTAATTATCATAGTTGCAATTCTTTTGTGTCTACAATTTTCCATTTAATGATCTTCCTCGTTGTTATCCAAGGTTCTGTCTCAACCTGTCTTAATTGTGTCTCAGATGTGGCACCCCACATGTATTTCCTCATGGGTTCATCAAATACTGTTATCTCTTCTGATGTGATACCTGTTCTATTCACTATATCCTCCATTGACATTCTACCTAATGGGCTTTTGTTAATGATTAACCTACTGAAAAACTTTTCGACCTCTTGCATTGGTTTCTTGATTTTGTCTGGAGATGTCAACTTCTCAGCATGCCCTTTTAATAGCCAGTTCTTTGTCTGTGTGTTCACTGGGGACAAAGCTATCTCATATCTCTTTGCTTTTGCTAATTTGGGGCGCCCTGCTCTGGAAATTGGCAGCCTCAGTTCTTGTTCTTGCATTGTAAAAATTGCTAGAATCCATGCTAAGGTTCTAAACCTTATTTCTGGGGCATTCTTCACTTCAAATATCATGTTTTTAAAGTTTTTCATTGAGTTCAATTCATATGCTCTGTTAATCTCCGGCAGTGCCACTTCAACCATTTTATGGTATTTCTTTGATGGGGGCTCAATATGTATCTCTGGCCATGTTGCTTCTGTTTTCTTTTGTAGCTTCATTGCGTTCCATATTTCTTGTATACTCTTTATGTGTTCCTGCCTTTGCGTGAGGCTGCACTTGATGAATAGTGTGTTTGCCTTTTTCACACCACCTGCGTGTGTTGTAATCTCTATTGTTTTCACCTGTTTAAATAAATCAATGGCGATACATGGATCCACCATTAATCTACAATAGGCTACCCAGTAGTCAATCTGCAGGTCTAAGTGAATTAATTCCCCAATTTTTGATTCCGTCATTATTTTCTCCCATAAGAACACATTCTCTACCTGTATCTCTAATTCTCTCAGGAATGGTGGTAATTATTTGACTGCTGTTCTTCTGATGATGACCACTCTTATGCCCTGTACTCTAGTCATTCTTAAAGTTTGGTCTAGCTGCTTCTCCAAATTTTTGTTATATTCTTTTTCCTTTAGGATGTGAATAATCGTGAGGTTATCTTATCAATGTTGATTTCCGGTATTTTCGCAATCTGGTCTATATATGCCATGATTGTTTGGGCTGTTTCCAATGTGAAATTGTCATTGAAAGTGACGTGAACCATGCTGCGCATATATGGCCGTTCCACCATCTTGTCTAGTTCTCTCTGATAACTTATAATTGTATTGACCATTGGTCTTTTTTGCACGTTGAGTACTATTTGTAGATTACTGCCCTCTGTCTTTGCTATTTTTCATATGTGACCTTGGTTTCTGGTGACAGTTTTTGATATGCATTAGTTCTCATCTTCGTTGTTCCCATGAAGTAAGGGTGCAGGGTTTCACCATCTATTTTCGACATCCTTTTCTCTCTATCTTTTGTATGCACTGTTCTCTCAGATGTGCTATTGGAGGAGGTGTGTAGCTGTGTAATCCGTAATGGTCTACTGGTGCTTGGCTCACCATCAAGTGAGTCCATGCTGATCATTTCAACTGAGTCACCCTCAAATCGGCTCACAGTTGGCACTTTCAGCAATTGACCAGCTGTGGGTTCCGTCAATACGTCAGCCTCGAATCACTTTCATATACACATGGTTATTCGCCCACTCTTATCTTCCCCTGGAACTCCAATGGTTGCACAGCCCTCAAATCGGCAGGGTGGACTGGAGGGAAGATTGTGCTGCTTTTTGCCAGTTCTCTGTGTGCCCTTGAATCAGCAGTGCAGATCTCTGGGATGTTCACTGGTTCTCTGCTTGCCCTTGAATCAGCAGTGCAGATCTCCAGTGGGAGAGGCATTGTGTCTTTTGGTCTCCCTGCCCTTGAGTAGGCCTTGGGGACTACTAGGACGCCTTCTCACTTTGCGCCTCTGATTAGTTGTGGGTTGGTTCCCGTCCCTTCTGTCTTCTGTTGGACGTCCGGTTTGAGACTGTCTTCATATTCTTCTCCATGGGTTTGACGTTGTCATCTCCTCAGGTCTTCGGGTTCAGCACACTCTCTTCCTCAATGGCTGTTGCATCTTGTTCGATTTTCCTAATTCAGACAATAAGTTTACATCCCATATTTCAGGGTCATATATATATATTTATCTCTTGCTGCCTGTCTTGGCAGCACTCTTCTCTGTATGTCCTCATTGCTGATGTGCCTGTCTTGGCAGCACTCTTCTCTGTATGTCCTCATTGCTGATGTTTGCTTCGAATTCTTCGTCAAAGCCTTCCTCCGGCAGACTATCTAAGTCATTCATATTGTATATAACCTCATTATCATTAATACGACTTATTTTAAACTCGGCATTTTCATTTAGTATTGATTCTTTGATATCTGCCATTGCCTGTTTCAAGTTTTGGAAGTGCAGCAATCTGTTGTTGTTTAACATGTACTTGTTATTTGGTAATACTTGCGTTATTTTATATGGACCTGACCATACTGTTTTTAACTTTCAGACCTGGTTTGTATTGGTTAATTTCATTATCTGATTCCTCAGTTGATCCACATATTGGTTGTCTAACCTTCTGCTATAAGCAAAGTACTGCATTGATAATGGCGTTGCAGTCTCCCTTCTGAACATGGTTTTGAACAGTGTTATCCTGGTTGTCAAATGTATGGACGTATTATAGAAATACTTGATCATTTCAATTAACTCCCTCCATTTGCGTCCCCCTACTCTTGAGGTTGTGACTCTAATCAATTTTATCAAAGTTTTATTCAGTCTCTCCACCACCCCGTTTGCTTGTGGGTGATATGCTGTCGTTCTTTCACTTATGACTTCCAGTAGGCGTGCCATTTCTTAGAACATGTTGCTCTCGAATTTTGGCCCCTTATCGCTGATTATCGTCTCCATTGGCCTGAACTTCAGGATCCATTCTTTCATTACTATGTCAGCTGTTGTTTTGGCCGTCGTGTTCTTCATCAGGACTAGCTTCGCATATTTGGTGAAATTGTCCACCATCACTAAGAGGTACTGGTACTACTCCTCATCTTTCGACAACATTTCCAAATCTATATGTATGGTCTAATTCAGTTTTGTTGCTATGATCTTTTCTAGCAGTGCCCTCTGTGTCGGAAAATGTTGTTTATTGTGGAGGAGACATTCCGTACATTTGTTGATGATTTCTTCTTTGACCTTCCGTATTGCTGTCATGAAAAATCTTGCATTGATGGGCTCTCCGTCTGTGTGATGCCCAAATAGCCCTTTTCATGGATTTTCCTTACTACTTCTCATTTAAAGTATACTGGTATTGCAATTCTATTGGTTTGTCCTTCCACATAAGAGACCATTCTTGTTCCTTTTCCATCTGTACCTATTGTAGTAACTCGCGGTTAACTTTGATAGTTTCACACTTGGTTCTTGTAATATTTTTATGATTTCGCTTAATATCACGTCATCCTTCTGTTTTTCTACAATTTTGGACTCTGATATTTCCTCTTTCATCGCGATTGGTAGCACTGCTTGTCACTTCTTATCCATGTTCATCTCCAGAAGTCCCTTGTACTCTGTGTGTGGTAGAAATTGGAATTGCTTTTTCTCCATCTTCCTTGGTTGCGTCTCTCTGTTACTCAGGAAGCAAGGTCCAAAAGTCGGCGTTCATATGCAGTTTCTCTCTTTGGTGTTCAATCTTAAAGGTGAATTTGTTTAGGTATTCAATCCATCTCGAGACTATTCTTGATTTATCACCTGAAAACTTCTTGAGCCATGCCAATCCGCTGTTATCAGTGCAAACTCTAAATTGCCATCCTATTAGGAAGTGCCTAAACTTTTTTATGCTCTTGATCAGTGCTAGCATCTCCAATTTTGTTGACCCATAGTTCTCTTTGCTTGGTTTCAACTTGCGACTAAAGAATTGTATGGGTACTTCCTTGCCATCTTTTATTTGTCCCAGTGTTGCTCCAATCGCTACCTTGCTGGCATCACAGTCCAGTATAAATGTTTCATTGTAATTAGGCATATTTAGTGATGGCAATTTTGCAAGTTCCTCTTTTATCTTGTCTAGCTCTTCCTGCTCCTGCCATGTCCATATAAATGCTACTGACTTTCTCATCAGCTGCGTCATCTTGGCAGTCTTCCCTGCGATGTTAGGGATAAACGTGCCATAATAATTGAAGAAGCCCATTATCCTCTGGATGTCCTTCTTGTTGTTCAGTTTCTCTATTCTCCTGATCATATCTCTTGCATTGTCCTTCATGCATATTCGCCCTTTTTCAATGACTCGTCCTAATAATATGATTTTTTCCTTTAAAATATCACATTTGTTTCCATTGATTCTCAGGCTGGCTTTTTGGAGGATCAATAATGTTCGTTCAAGTTTCTGCTCTACCTCAATATCAACGTGATTTACAAAAATTTCCAGGAGAAAAAGTACAATTTTCTTTTATCCCTACAACACAATATGATAATTTACCCGATATTAATGTTAATCGTCAAGGGCAATCGCAATTATCTATTGAAATAAAAGAAGAAATAAGAAGAAGAAATTGCAGAAAAACAAACAACAGATCCCCTATTAAAGCAATTAATAAATAAGTTACATATGTCTGAAACCGAACTAGATTCACAAGCTATTCGTTTATGGAAAAGATACCACTGGGCTATTACTGACAATAATTTGTTATATGACAAATCAAGAAATAACAACATTGCCATTCCGGAAAAATTCACGAAAACGGCCACTTAGGCATTTTACAAACTGAAAAAACCATTAATGAACGCTTTATTTGTCCAAATTTTGGAAAACAACGTATGATGTTATTAATAAATGTAAAATATGTCTATTAACAAGTAAAGATCATTTCCAAGAACAAAGAACGGAACTACAAAAAATTAATGCTACTTACCCAAATGAAATCGTCCATATTGATATTGAACAGTTATCTAAAGACAACGCTAATTATCAATACATTATAGTTATGGTAGATAATTTCACAAAATATTTAAAAATTTCCCTACCAACTTAATAACCGCACAGAAGGTTGCAGATATTATTATTCACGATTGGATATTAACATTGGGACCAATGCATAAAATTATAACAGATCAAGGTGTACAATTTGAAAGTTCCTTGTTCAAAGAAATGATGACACACATGGAAATTTTACATGAACATACTACAACATACCATCCGCAAGCAAATGGCATGGCAGAGAGAACAAACAAAACATTATTAAAATTTATACGTGCACTTACTTCTTGAATTGGGAGAAAACAATGGTGAAAAATTACTAAAAAAGTGGAATACTTTTATAATACGTCCGTGCATAGTACAACAGGTGTTTCTCCATTTAAAGCCATGTTTGGACATGAAGCTACAACTCCATTATCCAATATGTTTAAATTATGGCGATCAACCTATTGAAAAATAAATTCGCGATCTCATAAAAAAATTAACTTCTACTCATGAAACCATGATCCACAATACCAAGAAAAGTTCAGTTTGTCAAATACCCAACTTCAATAAAAAAATTTACGGTAAACCTCACGAGATAGGAGACAGTGTTTATGTATTTACACCAGGTATTACAACTGATAAAAAACAAGTTCGTAAATTAGCTAACAAATGGTCTGGTCCTTTTAAAATTTTAAAAATACTACCAGATAATAACTATAAATTAGATAATGGTAAAATTGTACACCTTCAAAATATTAAACGTACAATAAAAGATATCAAAAACGTTGTATTAGATAATTTTCAACAATTAAAATTAATTGATTTGGGAATTGAAAATTATTATGATGTCGACGATATTAAAAGTGTAGATGAAGAATCTTTTGATGAAGAAATTCATTACGATATACCTTTACATGAAAAGAAAACGTATCCCACTCATTCTACATGAGCAAAACTTATTAAACTATAATATAATATATTATATTATATTATTCCCGTAATGGGAATAGATTACTAATTTTATGTTTAGAATGAAACGTCAAAATACACCAAAGAAAACCCCGTTAAAATCTAGCAGATCTTTCCAGCGATGCTGGGCCAAATGTTCAAAATTATACCATACTACTTCTTCTTCGGAAGGTGGTACTGGGAGCACGAGATCGGAGGCTATGTCAGCTGACCAGGAAACGCAATCGTCTCCTTCTCTGCAGACAGCACTCATAACTTCCCATGGAGGTCCGAGCATTTCGTCAACCTCATTATTACCTGTTAATCAGGAAGAGGGTTTACTTTGTTATCACAAAACTAAGGAGAGTGCTAAACGAAAAATCACAGATATTATTCCTCTTATTCACATATCTCAAGCTACACGAAATATCCCTCACTCAGCTAGTAGTCAGCCTTCATCAAGTGGCAGTTCAAAAACTCACAAATACTTAGAACGCATGGAACACTTTACAAATTTAGAAGATGAAATCCTGCACCCCTATTTTCGCACCACAAGAAAAGCTTTATACATTGTTAATTGCAACACCCCATCAGAAGTTAAAGAAAACATACAAACTCTAACATCAGTAAAAGGTAAAATTCCGTCTTTTGATATTTTACCTATGACAATTGATGCTTTCAAACGTCCTAAATGTAATACTCTCATTTTTTACGAGGATCAAATGAATGCAAAACTGGAACGATCTTATTTACGAGCTACTACTCATATATCTTTTGATGAAAACTTTGAAATTAAAAATCTAAAGGAACTTTTAATGAATATTTATCGTTTACGTCAAATAGAAGAAATTAATTTGGATTACAATTCTTTACAAATTGTCTACTTCATTCGACAAAATGATTTATTACTATGTGATTTACATCAACAATTGGAACACGTTAGTATGCAGCTAAAAAATCTCAAGTTTCAATGACATTTATTTATATTGCCACATCTGACATAGAAACTCCTTCGTTTTTTGAAATGTTAGAAAGAAGTGTTGAAAACTTTTTTATTTTTCATTTAACAGATTATGTGGTATTAAACAACAATTTTATCAGCAATAGCATTTCAAAATTGATTTATGCTGATATTCTACTTCACACTAAGTTACTGTTAATTTGTGCTATGGCTGACGTCCGAATTGCTATTGATTTATGTTTATATGCTCAAACCGCTGAAATATTGGATGGAGCCCGTTTATTAGATACTAATGCTAATGTCTCCATCTGCTTTTCTTTGAAATTATCTGAAAACAGTATTAATGCAATTAATCAATATTGGCAAAGCATAAAAACTTTTCAACCCCCTGATTATATTTGGCTTGAAATTGATATCAAGTCGCCTTGTCTACAGTACACTCCATCTGTCGAAAATGCTTTAACATTGTTTCAAATGTCTTATAGCTTACGTGATCATAAAGATTTTAGAAAAAACCTTTTTGTTGAAGAGAAAATACCACCTATCAACGCCAAAGCTGCAATATGGATTCTCAGCATTTTTCTTACTAAAATCGAAAACATTTCAGTACCTATGGAGAAAAGATTAACAACAATAACAAAAGAATGTCGATTTGAAATAGCTATTGTACCTATTACACCGAAAACTAAAAACTGGTTGTTACATCATTTACCTATCGAAACTTCTCCACTAACATCAGAGGCGAAAATTTTCTATAAATACGAAAAATATATAGCACGTCTGTTATGTCAATTAAAACCCACTGGTATAATACCTATTACAATGTTAGCTTTTCGCTTTGGCATTGATATGAACAATATCGACATTTTTTCACACTGGGTGAAAAAATAAATGTGGGGTCCCAGCAACAAAACCCATTATAAAACAATTGAAGGCAAATCATTACCACTTTCAACATCAGATTTATTTAATAGAGTTAAAAAATCTACAAAAGACATTACTAATAATTACAAACGAAAATTCGCAGATTCACGTAATGCTTTACTATTCAAATGGCTCACAAAACACTACAACACATGCATTTTTCAAAAAGATTTACACACAAAGAAAAGTATGTTAAAAGATGATCAAATAACTGATATTATAATAACAGAAAAAATAATACGAACTACAAATGATTTAGCAGAAGAAAAAATACTTTCACAATCTACATTAACTCTATCACCTCAAATTCATAAGGAAGTTGAATGAAGAAATCGCGAAAAAATTGGCATTATTGATCCCCCAGTGAAGATGAATGGATAGATTCTCCCAAATAACGTTTATTGTGACAAATATCTCCTCCACTATCACCTCAAATACGACTAAAACCACGCTCTTTTGGTAAAACCAAAGAGAACGACACTGAAAGCTTAAAAACATTTTTTAAACAGAACAATTTACACAATGCGAAATTGATGACATACTAAAAAATGGTGAATTAACAGCTATAGATGTAGAATGTGTACCAGCAAAACTCTTCATTCCTAGAGCTCACAGAGACACATTAGAAAAATGTGGATTAACTGCAACATTTTGGAAAAATGTAGACATGATGCAACACAATTATCCAATATCTTATGGGATTGCTAAAACAACCTCAGAATCAATTAATGATATTGATCAATTCATTGCAATTTCTACACACAATTACTTCTGTATTCCACCTAACATTGTGTACGTACCCATTATCATGCCATCATGGAAAGGAAAAAAGAGTGTAAAACATAGAGTAAAACTCAAAATATTTGTTCAATCACAAGATTAATGAAATTAGACAATCAATGGTCATCTCCAATTCATTTCGTGACAACAAATGGATAAACTTTAAAAACCTACATACCACTGAAATTGAAACTTTATTTTCAATAACTAGATCTAGTCCTGATTTTCAAGAGATGACATGGAATAGTAATAAGTCTCATGAACTAATTCAATGTACGCACAAAACTGTTATAGACAAAACAACAGTGGAAGTTTTCAACTCTACAGCAAGCTGGGTGGGGGTGTAGCATAATCCCGGATATATAACCATTTTGTATTATTAGTAGTCAAAATAAGAGATTCAGTGCTATTTTATTTTATTCTAATCCATGTGCCTTATGCTTATTTCTTATTGGTTGCTGGCTGTCGAGTCATCATTGCATTGCTTTATGTGATTTAAATTGTTCAATAGATGACTGATTGTCTGCTCAGCACTTTTTGTTAAACGTAAATATTTACTTTTGTTTAATGTGTGATTTCTGATATTGTCAGATGTTTTAATTTAAGTTTTGATTTCCCAATGTTCAGTTGTATTATTTTTAATTACATATTTCCCAAACCACTATTCTGTTAACATTTTAGATATAATAAATTTTCCCAAATTGGCATTTACTTTTCCAGATATATTTTATAGTTTTTTCCTTATTTTATATTAATATTTAATATGTACATTAGCTAAATGTAGGGAATCACTTTGGGTACAGCAACACTACTGGTGACAGAAACTGAATGCCAGTAACCCCTTCTGTACCCTAGGGGATAACATAGGTTTAGGGGAGTAAGGTTTTTGTTTACATGTACGATAACAAGCCAGTGTGGCCTTTCAACTTTCTATGAGCTGAGTGTATGGATTAGGTTTTTCTTAGTTCTGCGCCAGCTGGAGGCCATCTCAACTCTCAGAAGATTTACCAAGATATTTCTTCTCTGGGTTGTTATTGGAGTACACAATTGGTTCCACATTACTTTGCTAACCTGCAAGTAAAAAGCAAACTGCAATTTATTACTCGTTCTTTGTTTGTTTGGTTAGAATGTTCCACTGTGGAATGAAGTCCCAATGAGAGAACATTCTACAATATTATCAAAACAAACATCTCCCTAAAAACAAAAGAAGAAATCAATAAACATCTTAAAACATTGCAGCACACAGTAAGTGTGCTGTTAACACTTTGATTTACTATCCATACTCAATGTATGAAGAAGTTAATTATTCTTATTTTCATAGCACTGTGCTTTGATAATGAGTTTTGTCTTACCAATTTTACAAAACATCTCTGTTACAAAGACAATCTTGTTTTGCAACCTCAAATTAATTTGTCATTGGTAAATGTTCTTGTTGTTTATTTTCTAAAACTGGAAGAATTACCTGATTCTAAATTAATGGACAAACTATTGCTCATCTATTGTAGAATCACAGGGAAGCTTTGGCTACTCAAGCAGTAATGGGAAACTCAAGAGTTAATATCAAAGGTTGCAAAGGCTACCATTGTAGAGAGTGACCCACATTCCAGTAAAAGAGAGAAGCATTGGTGGTTCACTGATTTACTTAAGACAAAAACAGAAATCCCATAGAGAACAGACTTCCAGCAGTGACCAATTCACACGGCATCATGCTGGGGCCATATCCATGAAGCCATCCTTACTCAGAGAAACAGTTTATCTCAGAGTTCTATTATCTCAGCTCATGTAAATATATAATAAACAAAAGGCACATAATTGCTGTGCATTCATGTTCACCAACAGCATAATATATTTGCAGTGTGTTATTATTATGTGCATGTACAAAATGAAATGATCGAATTAAAAGTTCTTATTCCCTACACTTAATTATTGCCATAACCTAAAGTGACCACAATTCAGGCTGTCACCATTAAGGAGCTATTTGTTGCCCCAGACCCAGTACAGTTTCCTCCCAAATTGTTGCCAGATCTTAAGCAGAAATTATTAAACTAACATCCATGTAGTTTCTGCGTTTCCTCCACCATTTCAACTGCTAAAACGTCATCCCAGGACGAAGCTATGGTGTATCTAGGTCGCTGCGTAATTTGCATCAGTGTCTCTCTCTGCGTGAGTGCTTCATTTGGTAAGCAGAAGAACTTGATCTCTGGTAGTTGGGAGCTAATTGGGCAATTTCTTCATAGGTTATTTTGTCTCCAAGTAAAGGTATTGTAGAAGCATTCATAAAGTCGAAGGCTCCTCAGCACAATCATGAGTGTCATGAGCGCATCAGTGTCCAACATACGGGCATCTTCAGCACGGATCTGGGTGTTCAGGTAAAAATGGGTAAAGACTCCTCTAAACATCATAGTAATGAGTTAGAGTTTCAACATTGTTCATCCATATGAGGTTGTTATATGCTTGAAACAGAATGAGGACTCATGAATCTAAGGTTGTGATCTTGTTGTGGATCTTTTGTAGTTGTGTGGATATTGGTTGCCCTTTCTGAAAAATATCTTCAATGGTTAACTTCCCAATGATAAAGACATGCTCAGGATTACCGCCTTTGAGTAAAGTGTCCCTAGTTTCCTGGTATTCCAGTGTCTGCATGGCTTTGGAGATCTCAGCAGCAGTGGACACATAGTTAATCTTATCAGAGAGATGGGCTGACACTTTCTCGCGTCCTTTCTTGACTCACCAGGATGGCAGGATTAACGGAGAAATTATGCAGGGTGGAGGTATGCAAAGCAGATTATTCTTCTCAGTGTTGGTCTCAACTTGGTCAAACTCGACCTTCTTCTTCAATGTAGCAGTTCTAATTGTGATGGGATAATTGATCTTGGCTCCCTGGATAGTATCCCAAAATGTACTGCAGAGTCCATGTTCATGGAGCTTATCAATTTGAGTGTTGGAGATTCTGAGTTGAGACATGGCTCACTCTATGTCCAAGGCTATTTGTCACCCAGGCAATTGTAGAAGCACCAGTTCCTCTTTCGTGAACATTTCTGTGAGGCACCACTTCATGAGATCTAGGATGTCTTTGTCTCAGTTACTCTCAGTGATGCAGTTGACGATAGAGAGCTTCTCAGCAAACTCATCAGGGTGGTGCTTGATTGTTAAGATTCGCTCATTTTCAGTAATAGACCAGGCAGGCGTAGGTATGGGAGAGCTGGTGATGCTGGAAAACTTTTGTAGATTGACGGCCTCAATGAGGGCTTTGGTGCTCAGAGACACTTTGATAGGGGAAGAGGAAAGTAGCTCCTCTTCTCAGTAGAACTGTTTGGGCAAGCGCATTGTTTGTTCAATGACTGTGATGGGGATGACTTCACCATCCTTTGTAGCTTGCCTGCATGTCTCGGGAACTTGGTTATAACCGCATTCAGGTTAATACATCTTTTCCAAGTTCAACAAGATCTCAGGCTTTGCATGAATGTTGTAAAGGCTTACCAATTCTAAAAACTGTTGTATCAATCCAGGCTCTCAATGGATCAGGTGGCTCATGCACAGTGGTGCATGCTCAGATGACGGTGAAAGAAACTTAGTTTCAGTGTTGGCTCTCCAGACGTATTTCTTTAGTGTATCAGAGATGGTTGGCAAACATCTGGGGTGGGCAATGCCCTAGCAGACTGCTTGCACCAATGACTCTGGCATAAAACATTTTGAAATGCTCCATGGCCTTCTTCGTCTTCCCAGGGGATGATGACAAGGAGCATTCGTGCAGGAGTCAATTCTTCATTTTCCATGATGCCAGGCAGATAACTATCTCATGCATGCACTTTGTGGCTAAATGCTCTTGGGTGTCACAGTCGAGAGGCAGTTGGAGTTGAGGATCACATGTTAAGAAGATTGCCAGGATCCAAACAGCTGCACATGACTGAATTGGTGGAACAAATTTCTTGGTAAATAATCTCTTGGCATAGTTTTGCCAGTCTTAGGATGTATATGAAATGCGCAACACTATAAGGAGTCTCTCAACTGATCAACTGTACTGCGAGTTTGGGCTACAAATGTTGATGGTAGGCTAAATGGACTCGAGGTTTTTGTCAGCTTTAAGGTTTGTACATACCTCATCAATCTCAGCAAGCATGGCATCACTTTGGGAGAAAGCAAAGCTGATTTGCAGATTGGTAACTAATGTAGCATCCACTACTGGGCATTAACATAGATTCATTTATTCTTTTAAATATTACCTCTTGTTAAAAGCAGGTAGGGATGTACTGATTCTTTATTGTTTCAACATAAGATAGGTTGTTATTAAATTGTATTAACTCCAACTAATCTGATACTATTTAGTGTAGCATCCTCTACCAAGTGTTGATGTAGGTTAAATGATTCTTTTAAACTATTGTTTCAAGTTCAAATGCAGGTAGGGATTTACTTATATTAGCTATTTATCATATATATTTCTGCTAATCTTTCTTTAACTGAAATAACTGAATACTGCTTAGGTACTCCGCCATCATAGCTCTGCTCCCTGAATGGTGTAACTGTGGCCTCTAGCCAACTCTGATCTCTGCATCATTTCATTGGTGTTTCCATAGCTGATCTAGGTAGCTTCGAACGTCAGCTCAACAAAGTTCTTGTGTTCCCTATCCTAACTCAGTGTAGTTCTCAATGCAAATTGTAACTGACTTAAACTCAATTTGTAATGTGTAATTTGTACTTCACAACCTGGCAATGTCACTAGCTGCTTAATAAATATCACTTTAGCCATTACCAAAAAACTATTGGCTTTAATTAAGTTAATATAATTAAATTACTTAATAACTTGCAGCTTCCTACCTTACATTTAAATAACATAATACATGCTGTGACATAATCCATCATTCTATCATGATTGGTCAAGATGAGAGGAAAAGGATAAGGAAACAAAGACTAAATTTATTATTGATTATAATGATTAAATTGTAAATCATGATAGGATTGATTATTTTCACTTTGTAAATGTTTTGTGCAATTATACTTAAAATTATACTTGACGGTATTTTGACAAAACAAAAGATGATCAAACAGCATAGTCAAATTAAGCTGATGTTGCGTAAAATTAGCAGAAATATTAAAGCGAGGGAAAAACTGTCAACAAGAAAGATTAACAGGTACTTGTCGAGTATTTAGTTGTTTATCACCAAAGTGCTATAAATATAATGAATTAGATGTAAATATTGATGAGCAAATCTACTTTGGATTCATTTTCTTTTGTCAGGTTATTTTATATATTCTGATGGAAAGCTAAACATCTACGAGCTAGGGTAATTGTATGGTGGTTCCCACATCCTGTTAAAGGTATGCTGGAGCAGCCTCCTAATAGCTATTCCACAGC
>CABFPE010000746.1:39165-49305 GCA_900660155.1 Hofstenia miamia
ATTAAATGTAAGTATAGGGAACTGCAATCTTATTATTTAAATTACTAAGCCGATAGTTTTATGGTAATGGCTATTTTAATATTATGTAAATGCAGTTAGTGTCAATGCCCAGTTGCTTTACTTACTCAAAACAACAAAAACTTTACAAAATTGAGTTTAAGTCAGTTACAACTTTACTTGAGTGCACGCACTGAGCTAAAGTAAGGTACACATAATTAGTTCCAGTTGAGCTGAGGTAGTGCCATGGACTCAATCATCGTTTGAGAAGGAGAGGAACTGTCTTGTGGAGATTGGCTTCGGGCAGTAGCCCATAGAAGAACTGAAGAGGAAACGCCATACAACTCCGTCACCTAAAGAGTGATAGTCAATGCTCAGTTATTTAATTAACATAACTAGTTAATAAGAGAGAAAAGTTTGATGGTTCAACAACTTGGTAACTCCTCGCCCGCAATTTACTGAGTACTAATTATCAGTAGTAATACACGGCGCAAATAGGCCAGGTGGAGGATGTTACATTATGTGTTTCTCTGTTTCTATTTGACACATTTTCCAGTTGTTCAGTAGAATTTCTATGTCTTCCTTTAATCGAAATTCTATTATTTCTGTGTCTTGCTCTTCTTCACAGGTTGTTAACACTTCTTCCTGGACTGATATGGTTTTGTTCGTGTAATCGATAATGCGTTTATAATTCATTAAAAAATCATTTCCCAATATCACCTCATAGGGTAGTGAATTTTTCTCTGTATCAATGACAGTGAATGTTTGCGAAAACGTGGTATTAGCAATCCTCATCAGTACCTCCATTAATTTACCTTTAATATCAATGTAGTCTCCCGATGCATTTAGTAATCTGCTTTTTTCACTTTCCAATTCTCTGTTGTCAAATCCTATTTTCACTGCACATTTGTCAGTAATAATTGATATTACTGCTCCCGTATCTATGGTTGCCTTGACCATCACTCCATTTATTACAACTGTAATTGTATTTGTCTTGATTAGGTCTGTTACAATTAGCATGGGTGCATGGTTTACCGGAGACAGCGCTCCCTCTAATTTAAAGTCTCACTTCCTGTCTCTTCTGTTTGTTCAGATTCATCTTCATCATCTAATAGATCTTCCTCATCAAAGTATGCCTCTTCTTCTTTGATAAAGTTAATCTGTCTTTAGCAATATTTTTTTGTATGGCCTTTCTTTCCACATGTCTGACATTTTAGGTCTTTCCTATTTATGCATTTTATTGTTCCATCTTTTAACTTTATCTTAATGATCTTGTCTTTTGGTTTTCCATTTTCCTCTCTTCTTATTTTATTAATTCCACTTACCATTGTTGGTATTACTTTTGTTATCAACGATTTTTCGTTAATTCGGGCATTATTTTCCATCGTGACCTGTATTCCCAAACCTTTCCTTATCATTCTTTCCAAGGAATCATCAGCATCGCATTTAATTTCGAACTGTTGTCGAATTGGTTCTGGTAATCCTTTGCATATATGGGAAAACAGATCATATTTGGAGTAAGTGCTCTCTCTGGAACTCAATTTCAATAGTCTCTCCACTTGCGACATATAATTACGCAAATCTTCTCTTTTGTTCATTTTTAGACTGTTTAATAACATACGATACTGACTTTTGAAACTTTCATCATCGTAATATTGCTGATACTCTGATTAGTTTTTTGTAATCTGTTTTAGTTTCCAAGTCCAATACCAAATAATGCTGGTAAGCTGCTCCTCCCAAATATAAAAGGAATCTTGCTGCTGCCTGCTTCTGTATCACTTTCCTTTCTTTCATACTCATTTCAAACATTTGAATCCATTCTTTGAATGTAGGCGAGTAGCTATCTACTCTCCCCGTAAATTTCGGCAGTATTGCTTTGCATGCTGGTGTGTCACTGTCCTCTTCCTCCGACAGTATTGTCTCTTCATATATCGGCTTTATTTCGGTTGTGTTTTTGAATTTTTCCTTAACTTGCTTTGTTATATTTACAACTAATTTTTCCACAAATTAGTCTTCTGTTTGACAGTCCTTGTATATTTCAGCTTGCCCCTCCTTTGTTGGTATGCTTCCAATTAATTTTTCCGGTTCCTGTATTACTGTGTTCCTCATTACTTTAACACTACTTTTTCCTTCTTCTATTGTTTCTTCATTTGTTAATGCCGTTAATCGGATTTTATCTTTCAAGTCATCTATTTCAAGTTGCTTTAAGATGTTATCTTCTCTTAAGTTAACATTTTCCTCATGCATTTGAGTAATCATTCTTTGTAAGTTCTCACTTTGCGTCTTTATCTCTTTGTTTGCTTCTACCAATTTTTCGATCTGTTTTTGAAAAACATTCCTTTGTTCTGTTAATCTTGAACTAGTGTCTTGTGTGATTTCTTCAATCCGTTTGTCCTTTTCAGCATTCTCTAACTCTTTTTTGAAACATTCTTTGAGTTAAGTTTTCTATTTGTAACATTAACTCACGTCTTTCATTATTATTATTCTCTATTATTTTCATTAGTTCGGTTATTGAGAATTCTGCATCTTCTTTTTCTTGTTGCAAAATTATCTCTGTTAGGGAATTCTGACACTCGGGGGATGTATTAACAATCACTGGGGTTGATTGGTTTTGGGGTGTTCTCTGTGTTTTGGCTTTGCTCTTTGCTTCTTTCTTGAATTTACCATCTTCATAGTTACTAGAGGCAATTGTATAACGGTGTCCTTTACCAGTATCATTGTACTAATGGTTAAGTTACTACTGCTTGTCGTCTTTTTGCTTGCTTACTTTACAATGAGCGAGAAGAAACAACTATCTTGACCCACTCATTAGTAATAATTCTTGTTCGTAACTTTTTGTTCTCTTTCATTAACTAGTTAGGGACCAAGAGTATTTAGACCATTTAAATATCCAAGATTGGGAACTTAATTAATCCTTATGTTTAGGAAATTAAGCCGTATCAGGTGAAACAAACTGAAAATCAGCAGCCATCGAGAAGATTAGTGAGGTGAAGACACAACCCCCATGATGAACAAAGCCAAGAGGACAAACCTCACTTAGCAGAGAAGAGTGTATCCCGCAAGAGAGGAAGGATGCAGGAGGACTTGAGTAGCAGACCACATGACTACTTGGGGGGGGGCAAATAGCCCCTTGGGTGTATGATTCCTTTGACTATTTTGGGCGCCAAATAGCCCCTTGGGGGTGGACCTTGGATGACTACTTGGGGCACCAAATAGCCCCTCAGGAATCTGAGGAGTAAAGTAAGTACAGAGTGTCTTTTGATAACTTAAGCACTAACTTAAGTACTAACACCCAAACACCTTGCAGTGACTTGATAACCTCCTCTAGTCCTGGCCCTTCATCACATGCTTCTACCAGTGTTATGGCAACATAAGATTTTTAAGGTAGGAGACAAAATGTTACATTCATACTTTATCACAANCCACTGTGCATACAACTACTAAGTTTAGCCCTTTTAAGGCCATGTTTGTCTGAGAGGCAAGTATGCCCCTTTCAATTATGTTTCCAGAATATAATGAACCTACATTAGAGAATTTTGTGAATTATATGATACATGAATATCAAGAGGTACTTTCAACTATCTGTTGGAATACTAATCAATCTGTTATCCGTCAATGGTGGAATTTCAATCTCAAATTGTATGGTGAACCTCACAAGGTTGGGGACAAAGTCTTTGCATATTTTCCTCACCAGATTACTGATTCATATCAAGTGAGGAAGCTTGCCACATGGCAGGGTCCATTTACCATTATGAAGGTGTTAGATCAACACCAATATCTATTAAATAATGGGAGAGTCGCCCACTTCCAATGACTCAAATGAACTATTAAGGATATTAGTAATGTTGTCATCAACCCTAATAGTGAATTTTCACTTGTTGATGACGGAGTGAATGAACTTGAGAATTATACTAACCTCACCAAGTGTGAGGAAGACGACATCTCTGAGGTTGAGTATGACACTAATCCCAGTAATAGTAGCAACATTACTGCTAGTCATATTTTGCCTAGACGTAAAGTTAGGGACCAAGAGTATTTAGACCATTTAAATATCCAAGATTGGGAAATTAATTAATCTTTATATTTAGGAAACTAAGCCATATCAGATGAAACAAACCGAAAATCAGCAGCCCATGAGAAGATGAGTGAGGTAAAGACACAACCCCCATGATGAACAAAGCCAAGAGGACAACCCTCACTTAGCAGAGGAGAGCTTATCCCGCAAGAGAAGAAGGATGCAGAAGGACTTGAGTAGCAGACCACGTGACTACTTGGGGGGCCAAGTAGCCCCTTGGGAGTGTGATTCCTGTGACTATTTGTCGCGCCAAATAGCCCCTTGGGAGTGGACCTCGGATGCCTGCTTGTGGCACCAAATAGCCCCTCAGGAATCTGAGGAGTCAAGTAATTACATAGTGCCTTTTGATAACTTAAGCACTAACTCAAGTACTAACACCCAAACACCTTGCAGTGACTTGATAACCTCCTCTAGTCCTGGCCCTTCATCACATGCTTCTACCAGTGTTATGCCCCAGAGAAAAGAAGAATGGCAACATAAGATTTCTAAGGTAGGAGACAAAATGTTACATTCATACTTTATCACAACCCCCAAAGCAGTTAGTTTTGTGCGCGACAACCTGTCAGAAGAAACAAAGAACAAACTACGCTGGATTTACAACACAAAGAACCTCACATGCTCAGTGGACGTAATCCCCTTTGTCATCAATGCAGAGGATAGGCCAAAGATCAACACTATTATATGCTATGACTCTAAAATGCATGGAGGATTAAAGAGACCCTATTGGTGGAGCACAGTCCACACTATGTTTGACAAGGACTTTAATATAACACACTTGTGCCAGCTACTCAACAACAAGTGAGCCATCCAAAAATTTGAGTGCATTAAAATCGACTTTGAGAATTTACTTGCTGTTTACTTCTTCCAAGTTGGCGAAATCAACAAACCTAAGATAATGGAGAAAATTGAGATTGTGTTCAGGCTAGGAAAGGTCAAGAATATTCGGCTGGTTATGTTTGTCAAGGAGGAGTATCAAGATGAAATACTGGAGGATGTTGTTAACCTCCACTTTAGAATGGAAAATTTTACGATACTCTATACCCACCACTATCATCCCACCAGCATGTACCAATTTAGTATCTTTAAAATAACTAAGCTTATTTATACCGACCTTTTGCTATGTAAGAAAATACCCACACATCGCCTTACCATCAACACAAGGTTAATTATCAACGCTGTCACCCAGTCGCAAACACTGGAATCCATCTCCACAAACTGACCCAGTCTTGCCTTAGTTACGAATATGCATGTTAGTTTTGCGTTCTCCCAAAGCACCACAACATAAGCAGAAATTGATGAAGTTTGGACTAATCTCAAGGCAGATAGGACCCCCATGTCCTTTTTTTATTTCATGCATCCTGTGTTCTAATGTGCATCAATAACATTGAAACCCTCACTCAGTACTATGATGTTACTAAGCACATCAAGATTATCACCATGCTAAGAGCCAAGGTCACAGACCCTGAAGAGATGACGTTGCAGCAGGCCAATGAGTACTGCTCACATTTCATAGACCACGCATGGGATCACTAAGAGAGGTCTTCATCCATTTTTATCTGAACACCCGGATCAGCCCTGAAGATGCTCACTCCTCCAACACAGACGTGCTCATGACACTCATGATAGGGCTGAAAGGCCTTCACCTACGTTTACACGTAGGCTTAACCACTTAAGAAGAAACTGTCGGATCAGTGCCCATCTACCTGATATTGAGTTCTTCCATTTGAGGAGTGAAGAAGTCACACAGAGGGAGACTCTTATGCAGATTACCCTGCAACCCAAATACGCTGAAGTTAAGTCGTGGGACGACATTTTACATGCAGAAATGATTGAGGAGACCCAAAAGCTCCTGTCTGGTCCCACAGTAAAACTTCTATTGCAAACTTCAACAGCAATGGGGGGGGCGTGTAAAGTCATTCAGGGCCTCTTTTTATTATTTTTGGCACTCTGGAATGGTGTTATGTCTTTTTGACATTTTGATTCTTTGATTTGCGACTACCTTATTTGTATCAATTTCTTTTAATCGATTTTGGAATTTTGAGTGTAGTTAATTGGACAGTGTTGGTATTTGTGCCCTTGATTTAAATTACGTGTGATTGCTTGTTTTAACTTTGCGAGGGAAACTGTGCTTTGAAATTGTAAACAAGTCAGGTAATAAGTTACAGAATTTTGTAATAAATATCTGTGTTAATGTAGTGAAGCATACAATAAGTTTGGCTTCCTTCTACTGCGTTTGGTCTTTTACAATTATTTATCTATTAACCCCATTTAGATTTTTCGATTAAAGATTTGGTAATGATAACTGTTGTTTAAGATCCGGCAACAATTCGGGAGGAAAATGCACTGGGTCTAGGGCAACAAATAGCTCTTTGAGGGTTACAGCCTGAATCGTGACTGCTTTAGGTTATGGTTATGTGTAGGGAATAACATCTTTTATTCGATCTGTTTGTGCATGTACTTAAATTAACAATTTGCAAATATACTATGCTGTTGGCAAACATGAGGGAACAGCAATTATGTGCCTGTTACTTATTGTTTATTTACATGAGCTGAGATAAGAGAACTCTGAGATAAATTGTTTATTGAACTAGAAATTGAGACACACAATTAGCAACTTGGCGAGTAAGGATGGCTTCTAAGTGATTTGCTTAACATCTGAATGATGTGAATTTCTCTATTATTGTATTTGTAAATTGTAAAACAATGTGATGCATCATTATGATTTTTTCAGATTCCTGGTCCCCCTTGAGTAATATACTCAAGTATTAACTGCTTCAATGCAGGGGTGTCATGAGAGAGCTGACCCCAACTATTTGTTGCCAAGCTAATTCTACATTCTAGTAAAATGCACATAAAAAAATAACATTCAAGATTTTCAAGGTAATAAACAAATCTTGATTTCTGTTGAAAGAATATAATAGGATTACCTGTATAAACAATGAATACTATCTGATCAGGCAAAACAAAAATGTTTACACGCCTACTATTATAGAAATTGTGTATATTTGATATGCTATTTTCAACTAAATATTCAGAATTGAAATTCATTTTTGCTCTATAGCAATTTCAAATTTATTGATGAAAGACAAAAACCAGCATATACAGTTGAATCTGTCAACTGACTGCCACTTAAAAAAGCCGCCCTCAGCAACTATCACTGCCATCATATGGCTCCTAAACCTGGCACATGCTACTTTTACAGTGTCTGTAGCAAGTCTTGAACACCTTATTAATCCTATTGATCAGCTGGGCCCATGTGTTGCAAACAGTGCGGTTGGTGTCTATCTCAACCATGCCTCACACAAAATAATCCATTGGATTGTAATCCGGAAATTTGGGGGGCATACATCTGGGCTGGTGAAGTAATTAAAATTCTCTGTTTTCTTTGATGTATGACAGAGTGCTAAATCTTGCTGCAACACATATGGTCTTCCAGAAGCCACACTCTCTAATGAAACCTCGACCATGGGTTTCTAAAACCTCCAATTAGCCATCCGAATTTAGCCGGAGTCCCTGTTTAAAGTTTGGAGCTTGCATGAAATCACCCTCACTGGAAACACAATCAAAGACCACAAAATTTTAAGGAAGTTTGGTCTTCATGATAAGTGGAAACTCCTTTGGATTGTAGGCTAGCCATCTGTTATTTTGAGTGTTGTACAACTGGTCTAGACAAATTTTTTTTCATAAGAGAAGAATCAGATTGTTCCTGGATCCGTTGAGTGTTTCACCTTGTTCAAAAGTTTCTTAGCATTTGTCAGATGCCTTAATCGGGCCTGTTCTGTGAGAAGCTGCCCTTTACACATCTTGTATGAATAGTAGCAAAGTTCCTCATTCACGGCCAGCTTCATGGTGGAAGCTGCAACACCCATTTTTCTTGCTAAGTCCTGCATCCCTTTGTCTCGTAGTTTCAATGAAAGTTCTTCATTTCATGTCTTATTGCTTTTATGGTGCTCAGAAAACATTGTGCAGCTGTCTTGATTGCAGAATTGTGATGGCCGACACGAATCATCATAATGCAGGTTACCCGTTTCCAATATTCAGGTGGCCTCCACTTGTCTTTCTTTGTTGCCGTTGGTATTTTGACAACACTCTGTTTAGACTTTATAATGATATTCACTTTTAAAGATACTGAGACCAGATCTAATAAAAAACTAATATGATTTTTGTCAATTTCATTCCCGAATATATATAAAATATATATATATATATATATATATATATATATACTGTATATATATATATACTTTTCTCTTAATGAAAATATCAGAAAAGGTAAAAATTGGTGGGCTTTTGTTGGAAAAAATATTTGATTCAGAATAAAAGTATTGAAATGTTGACTTATCTCAGTGTTTATTATTTGGTATTGGAACAATTTCTAGTAATACCCAGTCAAAAATCAACTTTCGCAAATGTATCCTAAGTCATCCAAATGATGTCACAGTTGCAAATAAATCACTTGTTGCTACTTAACGAAATTTCGCATATGAAAACAGTTAATGCTTAATATAGACAAACTGTAAGTAGGCGACTGCAAAGATTTTATTGGCCAACTGTTAGCATTTAAATTAAATTAGTATTCAAAAACAGCTAAAGTAGGAAAATATATATATATTTAAATTTATATTTGACGCTAATTACGTGAACACCAAGAAATTATATTACTTTTATTACAATTTGTTGAAAAAGGAAAAAATGTCAATAAACTTACAAAAAAAATTAATTACACCTCAAAGCAATGGAAAAATAATTTATGCAAAATGTCCCTACAAACTTAGAATTGTTAAAATTATAAAACTTATTTTTACTTTATAATCTTTTATGTTGCATCAAAAAAATTATTTCTAATTCTATTCAGAATTGAAATGTTTAATGTAAATTTATTTTTGCCGAAATTATTACTTAATTGTTAAATAATATATAGGATGATTTTAAAGCTATTGATCATACGAGTATATTAATAATTATATGGCCCGTAATGTAATGCATTATCAATACTATCAGTATTGGGTTTGTAACTAATATTTTTGCCTGCGCATTTTGTCTTGTGCGTATATAATTGCTTAGCTGCAGGTATTGTTATATTAATCTGTGCAAAGCAGTTGGATCTGCAAGATCTTATGTGTTCTATTATAATGCTATAGCTTGTAGTAGTTTATTCATTGCTATTTAATAAATTTGCTAATGATAATATGTTATATGCATATAACAAGCACTGACATATTGCATTTTGCTGTTATAATTGATGTTTCAAATTCAATGTGAGCATCATTAACCTATTATTTCAGACATCTTTAAAGTATCTCATTGTGATACAATCTCAAATCCACTTGCAGAGACATTCTGAGAACGTCTTATTAGGACATATGATGTCTCAATGAGACATCCTAAAGATAATATTTTTGACGGACCTAAGACAGATTTAGGATCGTTTTAGGATGAATTGCGATGTCCCCAATAACAAATTTTGGTGAAATTAACAAAAATATTGGTGACAAATTAACGAAACAATTGCACTTTTTGTCTTGTCTTTTTGTAACGAAAATTAACCAAAATGTTTCATTACTTTGTTTCAAAAAACAACCAAAATGTTTGCCTTTTAGTTTTAAAGCGCAACCTATTATATTGATGAGCATTATACTCAAAATTATGATAAAATCATGAATGTTTAAGAATGTAATAAATTTAAATGTCAAAAATGGTTCTGCTGTTCATGTATTGCAAAACGAAAAATCGTTATAAGGATCGCTTTTGAATGAAATTTCAGGAATGAAAAGCAGTCTGACACAATTTATTGTCGTCAGATCGGTTAATTCCTCCATGTAGCAGTGAGCTACACAAGGGGGACATAGTGGAATGTCCCTTCCCTTCATGTTTTCAAAATTGATTTTGATAGGTTGAATAAAAAATTTTTAGCAGAAAAAAAATTTAAAACAAAGATCTTGTAGGGCCTACTGAATAACTGCACATAATATATTGTGGTTAAGCCAATTAAACATGATAATTATATAGGCTTATGCAATGTAATTCCAACACAGCCATATTCATATATTCTAAATTATACTCATTAG
>CABFPE010000746.1:94877-106703 GCA_900660155.1 Hofstenia miamia
TAAAATCTCTGATTAGTAATTGGTAGTTTCTTTTTGTTTCTGCCTCCCCTGTTAAGTATAATGGGAGTCTCACCACTGCTGCCTGTTGGCTCACTTTTCACTCCGCTATCATCAATTCAAACATTTGTAGCCATTTGGCAAATTTTGGATTATAACCATCTACCCTTCCATTAAATTTGGGTAGGGTTGCCTTGCAAGGTATCGTATCACTGATTGTTAATTGTGGTAAGATTGAGTCCTCATATTTAGGTTTCATGTGGTTTTTTATGGCATCTTCTTCTTGCAGTTGTGTAGTCACCACTTTTCATTGGGTTTGCATACTACTCCTATTTTCCTCTTCTGTTAGCTGTAATAATCTTAATTTATCTTTCAGCTGTTCTAGTTCTCCTGCCTGTAGATTGTTGTGCTCGATTAGTTGCCTGTTTGTTTTCTCCAGTTCTTGATTTCTCTCTTGCCATTGTAGGTTTTGCTCTAAAAACCTTTTATTGGACTCTGATAATTGGCGGGTGAGGGTTTTGATCTTGTTTTGGAATAATTGGCTTTGTTCATCTAGCTGCATCTCCATGTTTAATCTGATTTCAGTCAGTATCATTTTAATTGGTTATTCCATTTCTTTGACTTTCTTAGTTGATTGTTCTATTTCACGTTTTAGAAGTGCTTCATTTTCCTGGCTCTTCCTTAGCATATCCATTATGTCTGGTGGGTTTGTATCTGGGGGTTCATTTCTGGGGCTGATATGAGGGATTGCAATTGCATGCCTGTGGCTGAGTTTTCACCAAAGTATGGTGATGATCATATAGTTCTGGGAGTTACTGCCTTAATTTCAGTTTTCTTCGCACTTCCTTTTTTCCCTTTTGTCATTTTTTCTTTCTGGTTTGTAGTGGTCTTCCATCCTCTTGATCACGATTCCAGGATCCTAGTGAAGTGCTTCTGTTTGGTTTCAGGTATCTCTCTCTATTAACTATTTCTTTTTCCATGTAGCTGTTTGTTGCTTGTTTCCACTTTCACTTGTAGCTTTTGTTGTCGTCTGCGGGTATTTCCACTGAATGTTTCTTCTTTAGATTTGCTGTTCTTGGCTGTCACAGTCGCCATGTAATATCCTCTACCAGGCATTGTCACTATATATCTACTGTTACTGTATAACATTAGTTGTGTTACTGCAGGTAAGGATTTACTTGTTACATACTGCTTGACTTGTTGCTTCTGTTACTAATGTAAACTAGAATTAACCATTCACTATTTAGGTGATGAAGCCATTTGGTAAACTATCCAATGATTGCTGATGGGCATCTGCCCAAAGCTGATCTCCACATCCAGTTTCACCATTTCCTCAGCTTGATTGAGTGCCACATCTCAGCTCAATCAATACAGTTTATGTGTACCCTATCCTAGCTCAGTGTATACTCAAGACATGGCACAACTCGACATAAACTCTATTTTGTAAAAGTGTTCTATTTATTTGCAATTCATTAAATATTACATGTAGCCATTACTGAAATATATTGGCTCATTTAAATATAATTTGTTCGAACAACTTCCTAACCTACATTTATAATTTACTACATGTATGGTCACTTTATTGGTCATTTATGGGTCATTAATTTGGATCTAAAATAGTATTAATATATTTCGTAAGTTTTGGTCATCCAACTGTTTGCTGACAATTATTTATTTATTACATGTAGAAATGAAATGCTAGTCAGCTAATCAAGAGAAAACCCCTATACCTAACATATGTGCACTTTCGTGATCTGGCACAGAGACCCTAGAATCGTTCCCTGTGCCCTACAAGACCACTACTAAACACTGCTTATTTAGCTCAACATCATATTAAATAAGCAAACCATTAATGTGAAACAAAATAAGAATTCCGAATAAAATTCTTTATCAAACTCTTACAATGGTTTTCGATCTATTTATAGTAATTCCAAAAGAAGTACCTGTCGATTCAAATTTAAACTTCTGCCAAGATGGCGGCTGAAAATAATGAAAGCGTCATTTAGTCAAAAGGTATTTTTTTGACAATATCTCGTTTTGACCAATACATGAATCTTAGATGCATTTTACAAATAAATATTAAATACTTAAACATTCATCTGATTACAATATTTTTTAATCGTCTTCTCTTCGAACTTAGTCTCCCTTTGCTCAACGTTTGCAGCTCATTTTGGTTGTTTTTTGAAACAAAGTAATGAAACATTTTGGTTAATTTTCGTTACAAAAAGACAAGACAAAAAGTGCAATTGTTTCGTTAATTTGTCACCAATATTTTTGTTAATTTCACCAAAATTTGTTATTGGGGACATCGCAATTCATCCTAAAATTAGGTCACTGACTACATGGAGGAACAAAAATATTATCTTTAGGATGTCTCATTGAGACATCATATGTCCTAATAAGACGTTCTCAGAATGTCTCAGCAAGTGGATTTGAGATTGTATCACAATGAGATACTTTAAAGATGTCTGAAATAATAGGTTAATGATGCTCACATTGAATTTGAAACATCAATTATAACAGCAAAATGCAATATGTCAGTGCTTGTTATATGCATATAACAGATTATCATTAGCAAATTTATAAAATAGCAATGAATAAACTACTACAAGCTATAGCATTATAATAGAACACATAAGATCTTGCAGATCCAACTGCTTTGCACAGATGAATATAACAATACCTGCAGCTAAGCAATTATATACACACAAGACAAAATGCAAAGGCAAAAATATCAATTACTAACCCAATACTGACAGTATTGATAATGCATTACATTACAGGCCATATAATTATTAATATACTCGTATGATCAATAGCTTTAAAATCATCCTATATATTATTTAACAATTAAGTAATAATTTCGGCAATAATAAATTTACATTAAACATTTCAATTCTGAATAGAATTAGAAATAATTTTTTTGATGCAACATAAAAGATTATAAAGTAAAAAGAAGTTTTATAATTTTAACAATTCTAAGTTTGTAGGGACATTTTGCATAAATTATTTTTCCATTGCTTTGAGGTGTAATTAATTTTTTTTGTAAGTTTATTGACATTTTTTCCTTTTTCAACAAATTGTAGTAAAAGTACTATAATTTCTTGGTGTTCATGTAATTAGCGTCAAATATAAATTTAAATATATATATATTTTCCTACTTTAGCTGTTTTTGAATACTAATTTAATTTAAATGCTAACAGTTGGTCAATAAAATCTTTGCAGTCGCCTACTTACAGTTTGTCTATATTAAGCATTAACTGTTTTCATATGCGAAATTTCGTTAAGTAGCAACAAGTGATTTATTTGCAACTGTGACATCATTTGGATGACTTAGGATACATTTGCGAAAGTTGATTTTTGACTGGGTATTACTAGAAATTGTTCCAATACCAAATAATAAACACTGAGATAAGTCAACATTTCAATACTTTTATTCTGAATCAAATATTTTTTCCAACAAAAGCCCACCAATTTTTACCTTTTCTGATATTTTCATTAAGAGAAAAGCATATATATATATATATATATATATATATATATATATATATATATATATATTTGTTTGAAAAGTATTGGCTAATGGGAAAATGAATTATTAACTTAAGTTTTGGTAGCATAGGAATTTCAAGAAGGCATTTATAAAACAATTTAAATTTTCTAAATTGAATTTATTTTTAATCTCAGATATTTTTGTTGACTAACAAATATTCATTTTATCGTCATTCTGAGAAAATCAATAATGCAATAACTACATATATTTAATAAACATTAATTTGGAAAATTCCGAAAATTCTTCATATCAATTAAAGC
The DNA here is from genome assembly GCA_900660155.1 of Hofstenia miamia. Taxonomy (NCBI): domain Eukaryota; kingdom Metazoa; phylum Xenacoelomorpha; order Acoela; family Hofsteniidae; genus Hofstenia; species Hofstenia miamia. The sequence goes on from CABFPE010000746.1 coordinate 98,688, forward strand.
TTTACAATTTCCTTCCAACATAAAGTGTCTTTGAGGAAACATGTATGAATAAATGAGCTTTTCCACTTTTGATTCTGATAAGTACGACACCTTTACATGAACATAAGAAACATCCCAATCGTCATCATCTTGCACTTTGCATAATATGGCCGCATATATTTTCCCTATAGGTTTTACATAATGCACAAAGAAATCTGTATGACCACGCTCAAATATATCATAACTGTTGTCCAATTTAAGCCATTCTGTACTATTATCATATCCAAAATATCTTATAAGAACATCCTAAAATAAAATTTAAACCATTTAATCTTAGAATTGTGTCATAAATATACTATATAAAATACAAAATCACATATATAAATAATATAACTAGTCGATTACTATAATTCCCAATATAATCATAAATGTTTTGAGACTTAAGATATTTAATGAAAAAATCATCTATATAAAAAATATATATTGACCTAAATCTGCATTCGCAGGCACTTACATCATCTGTTCCTGCGAACCAATAATGGACAGTTTTAATACTTGTTTCGAATTTCCATTCCACTGCAAATGCAATTTTATTGAAAAGTAAAAACCAAGTAGCTTTAAGAAGCATAACGAACTGCTCTATTAAATGCGATTTGAAACCAATTTCAAAAATATATTTGCCGCAATTGTCAAATTTGAATTAAGAAAAATTTTATAAATTTCGAAAATTTTAGTTAAATATAGCATTCCCGGAAACAGATCTGTAATATTTGATTTATAAGGTTAACATTATTTTTAATTTCCAACGAAAATGAATCGCAAATCCTAATGAGGTTTAGGTCTTATTATTCTGTAATGTCTTATTTCTAAAATTAACTTTTTTTAACAAACACAGTTTAAGATAGAACATCCTGAGTTTGTTCATTTGAATCCTGTAAAAATTAAACAACATTTATAAAAGCTATTCATAGCTATTTACAAATAATTTTTATGAAGCAAAGCTAAGATTAGCAACAAATTATCTGAATATTAATGAATTTTACACTGATAGCATTGTGCAAGGTAAATTAATTGTTGTCTCAAAAATTTTCTTGCTTAAAAAATTAATTTTTATCAGCAGTCTAACCTCTAGAGATCAAATCTGCGGCTCTATGTAGCAAACTGTCAAAATTATATATATATATATATATATATATATATATTTTATATATATTCGGGAATGAAATTGACAAAAATCATATTAGTTTTTTATTAGATCTGGTCTCAGTATCTTTAAAAGTGAATATCATTATAAAGTCTAAACAGAGTGTTGTCAAAATACCAACGGCAACAAAGAAAGACAAGTGGAGGCCACCTGAATATTGGAAACGGGTAACCTTCATTATGATGATTCGTGTCGGCCATCACAATTCTGCAATCAAGACAGCTGCACAATGTTTTCTGAGCACCATAAAAGCAATAAGACATGAAATGAAGAACTTTCATTGAAACTACGAGACAAAGGGATGCAGGACTTAGCAAGAAAAATGGGTGTTGCAGCTTCCACCATGAAGCTGGCCGTGAATGAGGAACTTTGCTACTATTCATACAAGATGTGTAAAGGGCAGCTTCTCACAGAACAGGTCCGATTAAGGCATCTGACAAATGCTAAGAAACTTTTGAACAAGGTGAAACACTCAACGGATCCAGGAACAATCTGATTCTTCTCTTATGAAAAAAAATTTGTCTAGACCAGTTGTACAACACTCAAAATAACAGATGGCTAGCCTACAATCCAAAGGAGAATCCACTTATCATGAAGACCAAACTTCCTTAAAATTTTGTGGTCTTTGATTGTGTTTCCAGTGAGGGTGATTTCATGCAAGCTCCAAACTTTAAACAGGGACTCCGGCTAAATTCGGATGGCTAATTGGAGGTTTTAGAAACCCATGGTCGAGGTTTCATTAGAGAGTGTGGCTTCTGGAAGACCATATGTGTTGCAGCAAGATTTAGCACTCTGTCATACATCAAAGAAAACAGAGAATTTTAATTACTTCACCAGCCCAGATGTATGCCCCCCAAATTTCCGGATTACAATCCAATGGATTATTTTGTGTGAGGCATGGTTGAGATAGACACCAACCGCACTGTTTGCAACACATGGGCCCAGCTGATCAATAGGATTAAAAAGGTGTTCAAGACTTGCTACATACACTGTAAAAGTAGCATGTGCCAGGTTTAGGAGCCATATGATGGCAGTGATAGATGCTGAGGGCGGCTTTTTTAAGTGGCAGTCAGTTGACAGATTCAACTGTATATGCTGGTTTTTGTCTTTCATCAATAAATTTGAAATTGCTATAGAGCAAAAATGAATTTCAATTCTGAATATTTAGTTGAAAATAGCATATCAAATATACACAATTTCTATAATAGTAGGCGTGTAAAAATTTTTGTTTTGCCTGATCAGATAGTATTCATTGTTTATACAGGTAATCCTATTATATTCTTTCAACAGAAATCAAGATTTGTTTATTACCTTGAAAATCTTGAATGTTATTTTTTTATGTGCATTTTACTAGAATGTAGAATTAGCTTGGCAACAATTAGTTGGGGTCAGCTCTCTCATGACACCCCTGCATTGAAGCAGTTAATACTTGAGTATATTACTCAAGGGGGACCAGGAATCTGAAAAAATCATAATGATGCATCACATTGTTTTACAATTTACAAATACAATAATAGAGAAATTCACATCATTCAGATGTTAAGCAAATCACTTAGAAGCAATCCTTACTCGCCAAGTTGCTAATTGTGTGTCTCAATTTCTAGTTCAATAAACAATTTATCTCAGAGTTCTCTTATCTCAGCTCATGTAAATAAACAATAAGTAACAGGCACATAATTGCTGTTCCCTCATGTTTGCCAACAGCATAGTATATTTGCAAATTGTTAATTTAAGTACATGCACAAACAGATCGAATAAAAGATGTTATTCCCTACACATAACCATAACCTAAAGCAGTCACGATTCAGGCTGTAACCCTCAAAGAGCTATTTGTTGCCCTAGACCCAGTGCATTTTCCTCCCGAATTGTTGCCGGATCTTAAACAACAGTTATCATTACCAAATCTTTAATCGAAAAATCTAAATGGGGTTAATAGATAAATAATTGTAAAAGACCAAACGCAGTAGAAGGAAGCCAAACTTATTGTATGCTTCACTACATTAACACAGATATTTATTACAAAATTCTGTAACTTATTACCTGACTTGTTTACAATTTCAAAGCACAGTTTCCCTCGCAAAGTTAAAACAAGCAATCACACGTAATTTAAATCAAGGGCACAAATACCAACACTGTCCAATTAACTACACTCAAAATTCCAAAATCGATTAAAAGAAATTGATACAAATAAGGTAGTCGCAAATCAAAGAATCAAAATGTCAAAAAGACATAACACCATTCCAGAGTGCCAAAAATAATAAAAAGAGGCCCTGAATGACTTTACACGCCCCCCCCCATTGCTGGTGAAGTTTGCAATAGAGGTTTTACTGTGGGACCAGACAGGAGCTTTTGGGTCTCCTCAATCATTTCTGCATGTAAAATGTCGTCCCACGACTTAACTTCAGCGTATTTGGGTTGCAGGGTAATCTGCATAAGAGTCTCCCTCTGTGTGACTTCTTCACTCCTCAAATGGAAGAACTCAATATCAGGTAGATGGGCACTGATCCGACAGTTTCTTATTAAGTGGTTAAGCCTACGTGTAAACGTAGGTGAAGGCCTTTCAGCCCTATCATGAGTGTCATGAGCACGTCTGTGTTGGAGGAGTGAGCATCTTCAGGGCTGATCCGGGTGTTCAGATAAAAATGGATGAAGACCTCTCTTAGTGATCCCATGCGTGGTCTATGAAATGTGAGCAGTACTCATTGGCCTGCTGCAACGTCATCTCTTCAGGGTCTGTGACCTTGGCTCATAGCATGGTGATAATCTTGATGTGCTTAGTAACATCATAGTACTGAGTGAGGGTTTCAATGTTATTGATGCACATTAGAACACAGGATGCATGAAATAAAAAAAGGACATGGGGGTCCTATCTGCCTTGAGATTAGTCCAAACTTCATCAATTTCTGCTTATGTTGTGGTGCTTTGGGAGACCGCAAAACTAACATGCAAATTCGTAACTAAGGCAAGACTGGGTCAGTTTGTGGAGATGGATTCCAGTGTTTGCGACTGGGTGACAGCGTTGATAATTAACCTTGTGTTGATGGTAAGGCGATGTGTGGGTATTTTCTTACATAGCAAAAGGTCGGTATAAATAAGCTTAGTTATTTTAAAGATACTAAATTGGTACATGCTGGTGGGATGATAGTAGTGAGTGTAGAGTATCGTAAAATTTTCCATTCTAAAGTGGAGGTTAACAACATCCTCCAGTATTTCATCTTGATACTCCTCCTTGACAAACATAACCAGCCGAATATTCTTGACCTTTCCTAGCCTGAACACAATCTCAATTTTCTCCATTATCTTAGGTTTGTTGATTTCGCCAACTTGGAAGAAGTAAACAGCAAGTAAATTCTCAAAGTCGATTTTAATGCACTCAAATTTTTGGATGGCTCACTTGTTGTTGAGTAGCTGGCACAAGTGTGTTATATTAAAGTCCTCGTCAAACATAGTGTGGACTGTGCTCCACCAATAGGGTCTCTTTAATCCTCCATGCATTTTAGAGTCATAGCATATAATAGTGTTGATCTTTGGCCTATCCTCTGCATTGATGACAAAGGGGATTACGTCCACTGAGCATGTGAGGTTCTTTGTGTTGTAAATCCAGCGTAGTTTGTTCTTTGTTTCTTCTGACAGGTTGTCGCGCACAAAACTAACTGCTTTGGGGGTTGTGATAAAGTATGAATGTAACATTTTGTCTCCTACCTTAGAAATCTTATGTTGCCATTCTTCTTTTCTCTGGGGCATAACACTGGTAGAAGCATGTGATGAAGGGCCAGGACTAGAGGAGGTTATCAAGTCACTGCAAGGTGTTTGGGTGTTAGTACTTGAGTTAGTGCTTAAGTTATCAAAAGGCACTATGTAATTACTTGACTCCTCAGATTCCTGAGGGGCTATTTGGTGCCACAAGCAGGCATCCGAGGTCCACTCCCAAGGGGCTATTTGGCGCGACAAATAGTCACAGGAATCACACTCCCAAGGGGCTACTTGGCCCCCCAAGTAGTCACGTGGTCTGCTACTCAAGTCCTTCTGCATCCTTCTTCTCTTGCGGGATAAGCTCTCCTCTGCTAAGTGAGGGTTGTCCTCTTGGCTTTGTTCATCATGGGGGTTGTGTCTTTACCTCACTCATCTTCTCATGGGCTGCTGATTTTCGGTTTGTTTCATCTGATATGGCTTAGTTTCCTAAATATAAAGATTAATTAATTTCCCAATCTTGGATATTTAAATGGTCTAAATACTCTTGGTCCCTAACTTTACGTCTAGGCAAAATATGACTAGCAGTAATGTTGCTACTATTACTGGGATTAGTGTCATACTCAACCTCAGAGATGTCGTCTTCCTCACACTTGGTGAGGTTAGTATAATTCTCAAGTTCATTCACTCCGTCATCAACAAGTGAAAATTCACTATTAGGGTTGATGACAACATTACTAATATCCTTAATAGTTCATTTGAGTCATTGGAAGTGGGCGACTCTCCCATTATTTAATAGATATTGGTGTTGATCTAACACCTTCATAATGGTAAATGGACCCTGCCAGGTGGCAAGCTTCCTCACTTGATATGAATCAGTAATCTGGTGAGGAAAATATGCAAAGACTTTGTCCCCAACCTTGTGAGGTTCACCATACAATTTGAGATTAAAATTCCACCATTGACGGATAACAGATTGATTAGTATTCCAACAGATAGTTGAAAGTACCTCTTGATATTCATGTATCATATAATTCACAAAATTCTCTAATGTAGGTTCATTATATTCTGGAAACATAATTGAAAGGGGCATACTCGCCTCTCAGACAAACATGGCCTTAAAAGGGCTAAACTTAGTAGTTGTATGCACAGTGGTGTTACAAAAATACGCTACTTCCTCAATGATGCATTTCCAGTTCATGCCAGCTGCTTGAGCAAGGGCAACTCAGATTAGCTTGATAAAAGTGCAATTAAGTCTTTCAACAACTCCATTGGACTGCAGATGTTATGCAGTGGTAAATTCATGTAGTATTTCGAGCTCCTTCAGCAAGGTTTCCATGACATGATTTTCAAATTGAGGGCCACAGTCTTAAATTAGGTGCTCCATGGGCCCAAGCTTGAGAACCCATTCCTTGACCACTTTTTCTCCAATAACCTTGGTGGTAGTGCTGTTGAGGGGGATGAGTTGAGTGTACTTAGTGAAATGGTCAATAAGTAGGAGGAGATACTGGTACCCCTCCTCATCACAAGAGAGTTTCGCTATGTCCATATGTAAAACTTTGTTTGTGCATTCCATGGCTCTGCTGTGCAGCTCAGCTTGCTGCTCCAGAAAATGTCTGGCTCCCTGCAACAGACAAGTGGTGCATTTATTGATCACGTCCTACACTGCGGCTCTGATACCAATAGTAACATATCATGCATTAAGCATCCATTTAGTCTGAATAAAACATAAATGGCCTTTCTCATGGATCTTTCATACTAGATCTCTGTGGAAGTATTCAGGAAGAACTGCTAGTCAACTATTTTAGCTCCATGTATAGAGTAGGCCTGCATCAGTAAGCTTCCGGTTATAGTGCTGAAAATATCTGTCAGCAACAGGGCTGAATATGTAGTTGTTATTGTTCAGCTTGGCAATGATCTTGCTTAACACTTTATCATGGCATTGGTGATGCAAAATTTCCATTTCAGTAATTTCCTTCTTTACCAAAATGGGGAGGATCTTGTTTCCATTCCAGTCTGTGTTGATCTTGATCAGACACTTGTAGTCACTGAACGGGATAAATCAGGACAACGTTTTCTCTCCAGGCAGCTTGTGGAGTTTGCACTCATAACTTGAGAGAGCAGTCCAGCAATCTGCGTTGTTGTGCAGTCTCCCTGGACAAGGTTTGATAGAAAAAGTTAAATCATTCAGATACTCTATCCTTTGGGCAACAATGTTTGATTTGTCCTTGGAGAATTTATTCAGCCATGCCAAGGCTCAGTTGTTGGTGCTCACAGTAAACTGTCATCCCAGTATGAAAAAGGGAACTTCTTCAAACTCTTGACTAGGGCGAGCATTTCTGACCATAATTTAGCTCAGATTTTCGGAGCTTGCAGCTGAAGTACTGGATGGGGCTCTCTTTCACATCAATTATCTGGCTAAGCATGCCACTGATAGTAACAGAACTAGTGTTGCAGTCAATAAGAAATTCTTTCAAGTAATCTGGTGTATTTAAGCTGGGAATTTTTCTAAGTTCTTTCTTAATGTTGTCAAGCTCCTCTTGCTTGATCCAGCTCCATTTAAATTCAACATTGCACTGTAGTAAGTTAGAGAGGTGCTTCATTTTATTAGCTAACTCCAAGATAAAGGCACCATAGTAATTCAAGAATCCCATGTGTCACTGTATGTCCTTATGAGAACAGGGAGTTTTGATTTTATTAAGACTGTCTTTTGCTTCTTTCTTGATGGAGACACAACCAGGTTCAAGGATTCTTCCAAGAAAGGTAACATGAGGCTGTAACAGAGAGCACTTGTTCCCATTGACTTGAAGACCAGACTCATACAACAAGCTGAGGGTGCGTCCAAGCCTTTCCAGATATTTGGAGAAATCATTACTAGCAACGAGAATGTTGCCCATATAGGCCATTATGCCAGGTTCAAGCATGTTGGCGCCATTCCTAAGTATGCAGGTAACACAAAGCTGGAAAGTCACAGAGGCATTGCAGAGCCTGAAAGCCATATACTTCCAATTGAAGACGCCATAATGAGTTATGAAGGTGGTGTAGAACCTTGCCAACCTTCATACTAGTAAATCTTAGCTTAATTTAGGGGCTGCTGTGACAATTGGTTCCTCCTTAGATAGTACAGTAGGTGACAGGTTCCA
>CABFPE010000746.1:162549-179475 GCA_900660155.1 Hofstenia miamia
TAAAGATATAATCCTAATGTTCAGCTATCCAGCCATTTTGAGCATCTGTTTTAATGTACATGTAGTGATCAATAGTCAGACTAAGCAAGAATCGAAAAACTCCTATTCATAACATAAGTGCAGTTTCATGACTGACACAAAGACCCTTTGAATCAATCCCGTGATGGAATCCAGCCACTACTCGACACAACTTGCTGAGCTGAACATTTTAATAAATATCAAACCAGATAAATGAAGAAAATGAAAATAGAATAAACTCCGAAGAATTTATTGTTCATCAAATTTCCTTTAAATTCTAAGCTATTTATTTAAAAAGTTCTAAGTACCTGCTGATTTTGAATTTTGAATTAATCTTCTGCCAATATGGCTGTTCTTATGTAAGCGTAATTTCACTTGTTACAATTTGTCAAATATTACTTAATCAGCTCTGGTATTTTTCTCATAATGTACAATATTGTAACTTAGTTGCATATTACAAAATGAATTAGATAATTAACTAAATTTTACAATCATTTTTTGATTACATTTAATCCCTGTTAATCTTTCGACGCTGATCTCTTTGTTTTGCAGCTTATTCTTTTTGGGTCCTCCTTAAGAATTTTCACAATAGAGAGCAAGGCAAGATGAAATGTTGGATAAATGTCTACTGCATTTAATTGCTGGCTTCAAAACAGGCAAAGCTTCCCTTTCATGCTGTATTTGTCTTATGCAAATTAATTTCGTCAATAGAGGGTGGTGCCAATTTTTCATGAACAACTGTAATGTGTTCAGAAAATCAATCTCTCAATATGGAAAAATAATTTGCATTCAGTGCATAGATACACCTGTGATTTTTTATATTTTTTTGACCTTCTAATCCATGGGTTTTTGGTCTACTATATGCACAATGAGCACATTGAAAAATGAAGGGCTAACCAACACTGCTTGTAGAACTAAATTTAAAATTTTTTTAGCTAAGTGGGAATGGAAGGATGGTCATTATATTTAAAGAGTAGTATGCATTTGGAAAAAAGTATTTACACTGGTGACAGCTTACTCAATGCAAAAACAATATAAACACACTAATTTTTTTATCGCAAAGAGACCAAATATGTATAGCAACATTATAGGTGAAAATGGGAATGCATTGTAATTGGTAGTAGCTAGATAAAAAATCATATAATATGCACGCATTTTTTAACCAAAATTAAATTATGCTCAATAAATACATGGTAACAACTTGCATTTTTTAAAACTCTTTTAAACAAAACTACGTTTAACTAAATAAATAACTGGCAACATCTCGTAATAACCCAAAAAATTGGGTTGTTAGATAAAAAATTGACAGTGTAATGTAAATAGATATTAACACACGCACATGTAAAATTAAACACTAGTCTAGATATAGCTATTCAATAATGATAACTCTCTCTCACTATAAAACATTAATTACATTTAAAAATGTGTATTGAGGAAACACTGAATGACTAATGGAGCATGCAAGACACATTTTAAAAAATAATTATGCAATTATAAAAATACACAGAGAGATTGTAATCTTGTAGCATATTAAATAATAAACTGTGAATGAGGAGACACCCAATGTTCTATAATAAACGAAAAGTATAAATTGACATTGTAACAATTAAATAAATTGAGTATTCACCCAAAAACGGAAATTATTTAAAATGGATAGTGTATTAAAAACATTTATAAAATGCGTATTCAGTAAAAAATCTGATAATACATATGCATGTTTAAATGAAATTACATTTTAACAAATAAACAAGTGTTAACATTCTGTAAGAGTATGGATTTAGAATGCCAAAAATAATAAAACACACACACCTGTTTAATTTCAAAGATTTGTTCTAGTATCAACAATAAGACAAATTTGTTTTTGAAAAATACATCTAAAAAGTTTTAAAAATCTCATTAATTAAAAAAATCAGTAATTGTTTTCACCAAAATGGAAATTGTGAATGAGTTTTATTTTTAAAAAAATAAATAGACCTGTGAAAATTAAAAATAAATGCTCTATCATGTTTTTAAAATGTAAAAGATGGCACAATTTCAAAAAATGCATGCCATAGCGTACTCACTTGGTAGTGTTGTTTGTGGAAACATTGTTAGCAGCCTGGCTGTTGCTTGTAACCAATGTGCCAAGTTGATTGTCTCCACAACTGATTTGAGGGCGTTTACATTCTACCATTATTTTGTCAACCCATTCTTCAAAATTTTGCAACCATTTGTTGAAAAGTTTGGGGTGAGAATTCTTGTCTTCCAGGATATTATCAAAACTAAAAATATTTGTTTAATAAAAAAACATGCATTACACATTTTTTAGATGGACATGGCGACCGTGACAGCTAAAGAACAAGAAGAGAAGAAGAATCAGTCCAACATCCCAACTCAGAACTTAGAGTCAATGAGTAATTATAGCAACCAAAGTAACAGAACACATGCAGGAAAGCAGATACAGCACACAGTCAGCTAAGAGATAACAACTTCTACTATATCTAATGTAAGGCAGGTGAAAAGACAAAGACTTGAAATGATTTGCCAGCCACTACTATTTGTAATTCAAGATGACAAATACATGAGGAAGGAAAGGCAGCGCCAAAAAAGGAGCAAACAAAGCAACCCCCACCCCAAGAAGAACACGCTCAGAGATAGATATATACCCCATAGATTTGGAAACAATACATATGTCCTCAGAAACAGGATCCAGTGAAGTTCTGAACATCCTACAACAGACAAATGAAATGGAAACAATACTGAGATCCGAGATAGAGCTACTGGTAGAAGGAATGTTGATATTGGAACAAGAAAACAAGAACACACTAAGCAAACTGAAATTTGAAATGGACAATCACCTGGATAACCAAAGCAAAAATTTCCAAAAAGAAATTAAGGCATTAACGAACCAATTAGCACAGTTGAACAAAGCTTTCCAGGAACAGAACCAGAAATGGGAAAAAATATGTCAAAAATTGGAGGACGCAAACAGGCAATTAATCCTAGATAATGACATTCAAGCCCAAGAAATAGAGCAACTTAAAGACAAAATGAGATCAACAGAAAATCACAAACAAGAAATAGAAAATCAAAAACAAGAAATAGAAGATCTGAGACATAAATTAAAATGGTTACAAGAAAAAGAAGAACACAAAATGATAATTGAACAGAAGGGAGAAAGGAGCTTACAAGTGTCACCCACGAACTTTAAAAAACTCTTCAGAGAAATAGAGAAGAAGAGGAAGAAGAGAAAAGAAAGATCATCAATGAAATAATGAGAGCAGTGAAAAATCAACTAACAACTAGTGAACAAATGAATAGACAAAGGAAACCCATCTATGAAAATTCGATGCTGCCAGAAAATAGTCACAACAACACAATACCATGTAAGGCAACTATGTCAAAATTCAATGCGAAGGTGGACAGCTATAACCCAATATTTCTGGAATGTCTGCAAATGTTCGAGATTATGATGGCGGAGAGGAAAGTGAACCAAAGGGCAGCAGCTGCAAGGTTCCCACTATATCTAACAGGGGCGGCCTCTCAACATTACTTGCTCCTGGATGTGGGTACAAAACAAGACTATAAAATGCCAATTGAAGGTTTCATAGATTACTATGAAAACAAAAGTTTCAAAAATCAATACCAAATTATATTAAATTCAACAAAGATGCAAAAGACAGATGATATCTGAAACTATATCCAACAGATAGAAACAATTATTGACACTTAGCTCAAGGGGAAATACGTATTCCAAGTATGATTTCTTTTCCCACATTTGCAAATGAATGCCAGAGAACATCCACATGCAATTTGAAATAAAGTGTGACGTAGAAGACAAGTTGGAGAAGATGACCAGACATACAGGCAATGATAGAGAATAATGCCCACATCTACAAGAAAGCAATATGGAATAATGAGAAACCAACAGATAATGGCGAAATAGCTACAAACCGCAAACAGTGAACACCAAATTGTACAAAAAAAGAAGGTGGAGAAATTCATCAACATCAAAAATAAGGTTGGAAGTTGAAGAAAGTAAGAGAAAGAGACATAAAGTGCTATGCTTGTGGATAGAAGGGGAACAGAACGGATGAATGTAGAAAGCAAATTAACATGGTTGGAGGGGAAGAAGCATATTACAACAATGAAAAAATAATTGAATCCGAATCAGAATTAGTACATGATCCCCAAACAAAGGAAGAATCAGAAAACTAGCCAGAGTGCTGACTCAAAAAAAACTGAGCACCTATAATGATCATGACGAACCTGGACAATATTAACATAATAATGATAATGATAAATGGAATTTTAATGAAAGCAATAATCAATATGGGAGTGTAATATCGTCTACCAGGCTTTATCACTGTTTGTCTACTGTTACCTTGTAACATTAGCTGTGTTATTGCGGGTAAGGATTTACTTGTTGTTACTGCTTGACTAGTTTCTTCTATTACGTTATGTAACCTCAATTAACTATTCACTTTTTAGGTGACAAAGCCATGCAGTAACCTCTGTAGCAATCTTCTAGTGGGCATCTGCCTGAAGCGGATCTCCACATCCAATTTCACCATTCCATCCAATGTTTGAGTGCCACTTCTCAGCTCAATCAAGATAGCTTATGTGTACCCTACATTAGCTCAGTGCTTACTCAAGACATAGACCAACTCGACTTAATCTTTATTGTGTAAAAGTGTTATATCTATTTGCAACAGGAAACTGTTACTAGCTGTTCATTCAATATTATATGTAGCCATTACCAAAATATATTGGCTTAGTTAAATAAGTTCTAGTTGAACAACTTCCTAACCTACATTTACAATTACTACATGTGCGGTCATTATATCAGTCGATTATTGGTCATCAATTTAGATCTAAAACAATATTAAGATAATTCCTAAGGTTTGGTCATCCAACCATTTATTGACAGTGAGGTATCTGATACATGTAGAAGAGAAATGCTAGTTGGCTAATTGAGAGAAAACCCCTACACCTAACTTAAGTGTACTTTCATGGTCTGGCACAAGGACCCTAGAATCGTTCCCTGTGATGTATCCAGACCACTACTAAACACCACTTGATTAGCTCGACATTGTATTAAATAATCAAACAGTTAATAGGATGAAAAAATAAGAATTCTGAATAAAATTCTTTATCAAATGCTTACAGTAAGTTTAAATGTATTTATAGCATTTCAAAAGAAGTACCTGTCGATTTAAATTTCAAACTTCTGCCAAGATGGCGGTGATAAAATAACATAAGCATAGTTTTGTCAAAAGTTTTTTTATCGACAGATACAATTATCTTTTTATTGACACATATTTTATTCTTGGTTGCATTTTACAAATTAATCTGAAATCATAGCAACTAATTGATTGTAATATTTTTTAATTAACGCCTTTTTGATCTTAGTCTCTTCTGCGACATTTGCAGGGAGCAATGACATTGATAATAATGGATGAGTGCGTGACAAAATTGGGATTTAAACTAGAACATTTACAATGTTCAAGCAAAAGACTAATTAACAGAGAGTACATAGACACAAAAGGCAGTACAGATTAGAGTAGCAAATACAAATGGATATTATATTATGGAGAAATAAGTGTGGGACAAGTGATAGTCAAACCACACAGGATTATTACAACAACAAACAAGCCAATAAATTTGCCAGCAAGGCGAATACCAGAGCAAATGAGGGATGAATACAAAAGGATACTCAATGAATTAATCAACAACAAAATAATACGACCCAGCAAATGTCCATATGCCACACAAACACAGGCTATGTATAGACTTCCAGAAGCTGAACAAAGTAATGAAAAAGGACTCATACCAGCTGCCCAGGATAGAGGACATGCTATATGAGGCAAGCAAACACAAGTACTTTACGTCAATAGATTTATGCAAGGCGTATTGGCAGGTGAGAATGGAAGAGGAAGATATAGAAAAGACAGCATTCATAACTCCTTATGCCTGTACAAATGGATATACATAGCTTTCAGCCTATGTAATGCGCCTGCAACATTCCAAAGATATATAACAAAAGTGCTGAAAAATAAGAAACACAAGATGGAGGATGGTGTAAATGCATACACCAACAACATCATTGTAACTATTGACACAATTGAGGAAACCTGCAAAAACTGGAATGAACATTGTCAATCCTGCAAAAAGCCAGCCTGAGAATCAATGGAAATAAATGCGACATCTTAAAAGAAAAAATCATATTTCTAGGATGAGTAATTGAGAAAGGGCGGATATGTATGAACAACAACACAAGAGACATGATCATGAAAATAGAAAAACCAAACAACAAGAAGGATATCCAAAGAATAATGGGTTTCTTCAATTATTACGGCACTATTATCCACAACATCACGGGGAAGATTGGCAAGATGAACTGGCTGAGGAGGAAGTCAGTACCCTTTATATGGACGTGGCAAGAGCAGGAGTTGGACAAGATAAAGGAAGAGGAACAGGAACGGACTCCTATATGTGGAAAGACAAAACAATAGGATTGCAATACCAGAGTACTATAAACACGAAATAGTAAGGAACATTCATGAGAAGGGCCACCTAGGCATCACACAAACTGAGAGCACGTTCAATGCAAGGTTTTTCACAATGGCAATACAGAAGGTCACAGAAGAAATAATTAACAAATGTCTTCTTCATAATATACAACATTTTCCAACACAGAGAGCACAGCTAGAAAAGATCATAGTGATGCAACCCAATGAGATCATACACATAAACTTAGAAATGTTTTCAAAAGATGAGGAAAGATATCAGTACCTACTAGTGATAGTGGACAATTTCACCAAATACGCAAAGTTAATCCTGATGAAGAACACAATGGCTGACACAACTGCTGATGTAGTCATGAAGGAAAGGATCCTAAAATTTGGGCCAATGGAGGTGATAATTACCAATAAGGGGCCACAATTTGAAAGTAATCTATTTCAAGAAATGACATGCTTACTAGAAGTAATGAGTGAAAGAACGACAGGAATAGGACGTTGATAAAGTTGATAAGAGTCACAACTTCAAGGATAGGGGGCTGCAAATGGAGAGAAGTGATTGAAATGATTGAGTATTTTCACAATATGTCCGTGCATTCAACAACTGGGATAAAACCATTCAAGGCCATGTTCAGAAGAGAAGCAGTGACGCCATTATCAATGCACTATTTCGCCTAACGCAGAAAGATGGACTACCAATACGTGGATCAACTGAGAAATCAGATAACAGCAATACATGAGACAATGTGCCATAACACAAAGAAATCGGCCATGAGACAACAACAAAACTACAATGAAAAAATTTACAGTCACGCACATAAAATAGGCAACAAAGTTTATGCATTCACACCAATGAAATTAACAGACACAAACCAGGTCTGAAAATTAAAAACGACTTGTTCAGGTCCATATAAAATAATGCAAGTATTACTGAATAATGAGTATATGTTAAATAATCATAGATTATTGCATTTCCAGAACCTAAAATGAGATGAAGCAAAAGCAATAGTTGAAAGAGATTATTACAAAAAGACAAAGGAAATATTACTAAAAAATGATAATAAGGAAAGAGTATACATTGAGGAGCAATAACTCCTTATCAGCTATACACTCAAGAAAAACCAATCCATCAACAGCTAAAAGAACTATGAGAAGAAATTGACAAATGAACAAGAAAAACGATCATGCTGTTTTCAGGAGTAAATGATGTAGTATGGTTGGACTTATGGGACAAAGAGTACTGCTTTTATGATGTCACAAAAAGAGTAGAGGTAGTGACAATGATAAGACTAAACAAGAATGAGCCAACAACAATAACAGAAGAGGAAGTGAGAGAAAACATAAGCTTCTTTTACAAGGGCTTTGCAAACACAAGGATCCTCAGGAGGGTTTTCACATTCTTTTACCTGAACACAATGGTATGCAAAGGAATGGCACACATGAGTAGAGCAGATGCACAGATGTTGTTAATGATAGCAATAAAAGGAATCCATCTATATAAGAAATTCTATGAGATCTTCTCAGAGAAAATGAATGAACTTAGAGAGATCACACTGATATCAGAAAATATTAAAGAGGCTAAATTCCTGTAATACCACAGTACAGTAACAACAGAAAGAGAGGTGGCACTAAAAATAACCAAACAACTGGAATTTGTGACAATGAGTTGGAGTGATCCCCAAGTGGAAATGATAATTAAAAAAGCAGATGAGTTAGTCCATGGAGAATGTGCAAGCTGAGGAGGGCGCATAGCATAATCCAAAGCATAATGCTGCTAATGAAGAAAGAAGATCAGATGATTAGTCAAAACTAAGATCGAATTATGATTATTAATTAAAAAAACAATTTAAGTTTAATTATCAGATTATCTTTGTAAATGCAAATAAGTAGTAATATAGCAAATTAGTACTTGTCATTGAATTTGACCAAACCAAAGGGGCATATTTGCTTCCATTATTTTTAGCAATTTTTTGCAGATGATACAAATTTGAATTTTGAATGACAGATACTTTTTGAAAGTTAACTATAAATATGTGAGTGATCACTTTGGAAATTGTTGAAGTAAATTCTTTGAAAATCTTATCTTTAGATTTTATATTGGTTTGCTTATTTATACAGAATGTCAAGCTAAATGGTAAATGCAGTAGTATTGGTTTGGGCACATATCAGGAGCAACTCAAGGGTCCTTGATCCAAACCATGAACCTGCATTTATGTTAGGTATATGAATAGGAGTTTTTCCCCATTTAGCTGGCTACAGATTCTTTCATTTACCTGTATCTAATAATTGATATCAGTAAAAGGGCTGGATAGCCTACAATTGGTTATACATATTTTATCTTATAGACTTAGGTAACCTATAATAGACTGAGCATGTATTATTGTTATTTAAATGTAAGGTAGGAAGCTGCAAGTTATTATGTAACTTATTTTAATTAACTTAATTAAAACCAATAGTTTTTGATAATGGCTATAGTAATAATTATTAGGTAGCTAGTGACATTGCAAGGTTGAGAAGTGACATAACTACACATTACATATTGAGTTTAAGTCAGTTACAAATAGCATTGAGAACTACACTGAGTTAGGATAGGGAACACATAAGAACATCATTGAGCTGAGGCTTGGAACCATTTAATCAGTGATGGAAACACAAGTGAGGTGATTCAGAGATTGGACTTAGCCATAGGCCATACCCATATCATGGAGCAGAGCTACAATGGCGGGGTACCTAAACAGTATCCAGTTAATTTAGTTAAGTGAAGATTAACCAAAACAGATACAACCTCAGAGTAACTAGTTAACATACATACATCCCTACCTGCTTAGAATGAAGAACAATGATTTAAAAGAATAATTTAATCTATGTCAATGCTTGGTAGCAGATGCTACAAAAGTAGCTCAACCCAAAGTAGTCAACAGCCACAATGAAATTTCTGAAGAATGCCAGATGAAATATATCTCTGTTAGAGAATTAAAAATTGGTGAGTGGCAAAAAATACACAACACATATAGCCTTCACACAAAGTATGGCCCTGTGGTAAAAATTATAATGGAAAATGGCAACTGCTTCTTCCTGCCTAAGCACTATGCAGAGAAAGCTACAGGGGAAAATACAAGATGTTTATCAGACTTAAAATTCAATGTGGCAAGGATAAACCACCAATATATCCAGGTGGCAATGCACAAAATGTATTTAGATTTAGTGTTTAAAAAATATTTAGAATAAATATATGTGCCATTGATTTTTATGTCAATTGTTAAAAATAAGTACTTATTAGTGAATCAAAATACTCAAATTAAGAAACATGCAGTAAATTCCTATTGTTTAAAAAATTTTAAAAGATATAAATATACAAAACAAAAACATACCTTTAAAGTTTAAATAGAACAAAAGAAATTACAATGGCATTTCACATGGGTCAAAATGTAAAAAAATGACAATTGAAATAAATAAAATTTTTTATCAATTAAAACTAAATTTCTATTAAATTTAAAACTTGATAATAATTAGAGCAAAACAAATAAATATTTGTAATAACAACATTGTTAGACCAAATGTGAATGAGTGAATTAAGCTCATATTCAAAAAGCAAATAGTCCTTATAATTGCAATATTTTTGCAAAAGAAATTTTATTTACAACTCTGGATATGTTTATCAAGCATTTAATTATAAAACAAGTTATATTTATTCTCTTGTAAGTTTTCTAACTATGCAGTTTACCCATTTTTCATTGTTCAAAGCCATGAAGAGTCAGCATGTATTATTTGAAATTTGAGGGAACACCTTTGATAATATCTACTATATCAAAGAATTGTTGATTTTAATTGATGAAAAACTTTACATTCTTACAGTACGCCACTCAAAGGCAGTGTTTAGCTATCTCCCACCTCATATATGAAAGGCTTTTAACTGGTATGAGTGGAACTTTCATCATTTTGCATTTACAGAAGGCAATCTCACAAGTGAACAAAATGCTTCAATTTATTGATTCACTAAGTTTATCAACACAAGAGAATACAATGTTTTGGGAATATTATGCTATGAATTGCGAATTTCTTAGTCAAATAATTTCTCAGCCTGTGGAAAATGTATTGAACTTTGGATATCAGTACCCAGAGAACATGGGAAATCCTATAGCCTGTGTAAAAGACTATTACAGATTTATACATTGAATGAACACTCCAAAAGGTATATTATTATCACCATTTGCTAATAATCAATGTAAATTTAAAACGTTTATTTTAAAACTGCTGTAACTAATAATTAATGATTTTTACTAGTATTATTTTTATAAAACTGTAAATGTAGAAGGAGGTGTAGAAAACAATACTATATTTTTATTTTACTAAACTCTAATACAATACAATTTACATTATTACCACCTGTCATGATTTCCATGTCACCATTGTGAAAAAGTTTTCTATTTACCAGAGTCTTGTAATTCTCACCCAATGCATTGACATAATGTTTAGATAGGAAGTAGTAAAAACCATTTTCAAGTCTTATCTTTACTGTGATACCATATCTCATGTTCAGCTGAACAACGTCATTGATTTTTAGCAAGAGTTTTTCCAGTAGTTTGCTAGTAGGGCTTGCATTTGAAAAAATAAATGTTGATGTTTGGGAATTAACCTTTGTTTAAGTGTTGTAAAACATGGTCATCCTGTCTCATATTGGAGGTGGGGAAGACAATTGCATTATTATTGACTATAGGGTGTCTTTGCTTGTGTTGAGTCTTGCATTTAACTTTTACAGGCGCAGGTTGTGGGGACATCATCTCTTGTGTTAGCAGGTTATAACCATGTGATGGCGGTGGGTTTCTGCATAGTTCATCAAATAGGCTGCCCAATGAGCCGGATGCGAGTGTTTCAACAGACATTGCCAAAAGTGAGAGATGAAATTGCATAGAAGAAAAATAATAATATTATCCAATGAAATGAGGTGAATATATAGATTGACCAGCCAATGGAAATACATGGAAATTATGAAAAATATTCATTGGTTGAAAAAAGGTGATATGATAAATGTGCTAGCGAGGTATATTAACAAAAACAATGTGTAGCCTTTACATATAGTGTAATGCCTAAAAATGAAATAAAAATTTTATGTAGTGATGGTTAATCAATTGAAGCATATTGTGTACTATACATTTAAGTATAGAGAATATTTTTCCCTGTTTTGTGAAAAATGAATTAAACACATGGAACAATGAAACAATGAAATATCAATGTATTTGAAAAGTGATCTGTAGCCTTTTGCATGTAATGCCGAAAATTTTTTGCATTGTGTTATAAAACACATAGGTGTAACCCATGTAAATAACATGTGGTATAGCAAAACACAGTGTGAAAGTAAACTAAGTTGGCCCCAACATATAAATGAATCACTACAAAAATCAATCATCCCGTAAATATCATGAATCACTAATTAAACCTAGCTACTTGAAAATACATTAGTTGATACACATAAAAATTTCAAGTATGTGACGTCACTGAAAATCCATTAGCAAGCTGTCAAAGTAAATTACTCACTAATTAAATCAGCTTCCTCCAATATTCACTGCCTGTCACGTGACATGTGACGTCACGAGCTCTCGACCAATCAGAAGCTGAGCTAGTGGCACAGGGTCTTGGACCTCATTACTACTCTGAATTTCACTTCAGCATAATTTCACATTACAATTTAAGAAAAGAACTTCTTAAACTTGATGAAAACAAGTCATGCGGTTCTAGTCACTTGCCATATTGGATAATTAAATAGTATTTTCATATATTTGGTGAATATCTTCTTTTAGCATTTAATCAATGTATTATTGACAATCAATTTCCAAATATTTTGAAAAATTCTGATATTTCACCACTATACAATAAAGGAGACCAATTAGATCCCAATAACTATCGTGCCATTAGTATTACTCACCTGTTTGCTAAAATATTTGAAAAAATTCTTGCAGCACAAATGTATAAGTTTTTTAAGGAGAATCGCATTTTATCAGATAATTAAAACGGATTCAGGACAAACTTCGGCATAACTAACACAATTTTGTCATTTACAAAACAAGATCTAATTTAAAAAAAATTGTAGGGTGTAAAAAATTAGCAAGGCTTTTAATTCAAATAATTTTGAAATTATACAGTCAAAATTGCTCAATCAAGGTTTTTGCAAAGCAGCGACTAAGTTTATTCTTAGTTTTTTAAGAAATCATAAACAAAGAGTAAAAATTGATATAATATATTCA
This sequence comes from Hofstenia miamia, assembly GCA_900660155.1. Taxonomy (NCBI): domain Eukaryota; kingdom Metazoa; phylum Xenacoelomorpha; order Acoela; family Hofsteniidae; genus Hofstenia; species Hofstenia miamia. The sequence continues at coordinate 175,310 of CABFPE010000746.1, forward strand.
AACTATGTCACAACGAATTTAGGCGTTTCCCAATGACCTGTACTAGGACCAATATTGTTTTCTCTTTATGTGAATGATATTTCTGAAAAAATTTCTAATGGAACTATATATCAATATGCTGATGATACATGTGTACTAAGAACAGCTCAAAATCCTTATGAAGCAACCAGACAATTAATCAAAGACATCGATGACCTAATTGTATACCTTATTATGAATAAATTGAAATTTAATGCATATAAGACACAATTTACCATCTTTTCACCAAAGGATCATAAAAAAATTTTTGAAAATATTAATATTATGATATGTGATAATGAAATTATGCAAAGCAATTCTGTTAATTGTCTAGGAGTAGTAATTGACAAAGAAATGAAATTTAATATATTCCTTTCCTTAAAATTACTAAAAATGCCAGCTGGTGTAAAATACTTATTTCATCTTAGGCATATAGGGAAATCATTTCATACAGAATTAATACACTCATTTGTTTTAAGTCAATTTAATTATTGTTCTTTTTTTTCAAAGTATCAAGGCTCACAATAGGTCATGCTTAGCAAGAATATGTAATTGGGCCTTAAGGTCACTAAATTTTATTGATAGGCATCCATGAACTTCGATTATCTTATAATATTTTGTCTCCACCTTATTCTATTCCGTATGAATCTTTGTGTTTAACTCATAAATTTATAAATGAATGCAATTCTCTAAATTTTCTACAACAATATATTCAGCTCAATCAAAGAACAAATAAAATTTTCAGTAAAATTAACAGACAGGACTCTTTAACATTTAATTCCTGCGCATTGTGGAATAATCTAGATGTTACTACAAAAATGTAACCAAATTGTAAGTATTTTAAGAAAAAATATTACTTATTGAAAAAAAATCGTTATTGGGCATTTCCAATCAATTACATGCATTGAGTCCGTATATCTAAAATTAGTGCTCTTTAAGTAATTGCACATATTTATTGATTTTGTACAGTTTATCTATATATATATATATATATATATATATATTTGAGTTTGTAGTATCTCCTTTGTTATTTTTTTCAGAAATAAATTTGCTTTTACTTTTATTAATGATAAGGTTATCATTTGGAATAATGATGTTTGGTTATTATCAATGGAAGATTTCATAGAATATGTTAATTTCGGTACTTTTTTACTGTATGTATTCATATTTCAATGTTTGATTCTCTTTTTTGTGTTTATTAATATTTACAGTATACTGCAAAGTATTTTTAAAACAAATTGCATTATTGAAAGTAATCAATTTGTTTTACATACATGTATACTTACAATAAATTCCGAAAATTCGTGCTTTAATTTATACTGTAATGAAGTGAAACCAGCAAAATGTTTAACTTAAAAATTTTTACTTAAATTTTTCATTAACAAACATTAATTAATATCCATTAATACAATTTTTTAATACTCAATATTTTTTTGTGAAATGGGCCATTCTAATATAAAATTTATTGCTATTCCCTTATATTTTCTTGACAAGCAAGTGCATTTTAGAGGTCATGAATGTGACAGTAATAATCAATATTATTAATTAGTAGTTTTTTGAGGAGGGATTTACATGGGAAAACTTCGAATTCCCAAGTGTGGTAAAAGCAAGTTTTTATTGTTTTAAATATACACGGAATTTCTACCAAGTTTTGCAGTTGGAACTTGCATGTTTTCACAATTTTTTTGGTAATTTCAAGAGTTTCCATGTTTTCTATGAATTTAGTATGGAACATGGAAGTAATTCCATATTTTTTCCAAGTTCGAATCACTGGGTAAGCAATTGGCTTCAATCAGCTCTTTTCAGAGCCGCGCAGTTAATCAAAACTATTTACTATTTTAAATGAATATTACATTGGTATAAAGTATTTATTATTTATTCATTGATTTTAGAAATCATTTTAAATACGTTAACAATAGTTGATTTAATTAAGAAATATTCATTATAATTGTGTTGTAAAATTGGAGTTACAAATTTACCAAGTTAGTATTAATGAACAACCACATGAGGTTTTTTAAAAACACATACAAGGATAATCAAACAAATAACAATTTAGTTTATTATTCTTGGAATCTGAATTGGAATAAAGTTCGCATCTATTTGCAGTTCATAAGTAACAAAAATGCTGCAAAATGATTGGCTGATTAAAATGTATATGCTATTTTTAAAATGCAATAATGAACGGTTCATAAAAAATTTTCTAGATTTAGAACAAGCATAAGAAACTACGTCTGGTGACGTCATCATTTTTTTAAAAGGCAAAGTTACCTATTCTGGGATATTGCCCCATCAATCTTTGAAATTATATATTTATACCCTTTATTCACTTTTCTATGTAATACAAAATTTCATAACTGCGAAATTTTGATCTACACGAACATCATGCAAAATGATTTTGAACTCAACATGTCTGCAATTCCACCGTTCTCTATCGGATTCTATAAAAATTTTAATGCATACTACTTTTGACTTTGTTTAAACATATATAAATGAGAGCCGGATCATAACCCCCTTTATTGCCCTATTCTCAACACTTTTGATTTAAATAAACTATAATATTTATTAGCATATTATTTATTCTTTGTCCAATTTACATGAGTTACAAAACCATTCAATAAGTACAACGTGAATGTTTTGTAATGGTTAAAACAATCTTTAGGTTTACCTTGCATATAATGCAATACTTGTGCTATATACGAAATATTAAGCAGTACTTGTAAGTTTCAATACATATTATATTTTTATATACGCTGTAGAAATTTTATTTACCTGATAATGTGTTAGAGACTCTTATTTCTAATAATTTTTTTAGATAAACATTCAAAATAAAAGAAACTATTTTTTCTTAAACCCCTTAAAAATATTCAAGAACTTTAAAAGAAATCCAAGAATATATTTCTTATTAAGTTCATTTAAGAAACTTGGAAGATCTTTGGAAGAAATCCAAGATTCAAGATTCAATATATTTCTTATTAAGTTCCTTTAAGAAACTTGGAAGATCTTTGCAAGAAATCCAAGATTCAAGATTTATTCAAGAACTTTCCAACATTATCCAAGTTTTCAAACTAGGGAAATGCAGATTTTAGCAGTAAGTGAATAACACGAAAATGAAAGCTACTCTCAGGTGCCGAACAAACAGGGGGTTGGAATTTCGAAAAATGTGAAAATTTTCCCCATTTTCCCAACGTTTAAGACATGTTTTAAACTAGAAAAAACTAGAAAATATCAACTATAAGAGAGGTTTTAACAAAGCAAGCCAGGAACATATCACAACTTTGAAATGTAATACCAGCTTAGTTTCAAGTTGTTGTTAATGATATAACTACATTATGTTTTCTGTTTGTTGAAGGCTGACAAAAAACAATAGTATGTGCTAACTAAAACAGCAAAATTTTGTGAAAAATAAATTTATGAAAAATTATAAATGGGGAGCATAATTTTGTCCCTGTCCACTTTTTCTGGGCGATTTCGGCTCTGAGAGAAAAAGTGGACACGGATCATTTTTACAAAAAGTTTGGTGACACTCAGACCATTATTAGATATTTTCCATCAAAATCGATTTTTGTGTTCATTTTTTCTGAACCGTGTCCACTTTTTCCAAAGCAAAAAACCTCAGAAATTCACAAGTCAGTGTTTACCTGAAATAATGGTCTGGGCTCTATGGTTCCAAAATTTCGATATTAATAAACACTTTTAAAGGGCATATATAGTAGATTAAGACTAAAACTTTTGAATCGTATATGTTTTAAGTCAATAGGACCTATATTGGTCTTTCAGTGGAGCCTAAAAATTTAGAAAAAATTTACTATTAGAAAATCAAAAAAATGGCTTTCCAAAAAAAAATTTTGTTTCCCCAAAATGGTTTTTAGGTCATTTCGAGTTGTTTAAAGCAATAAAATCACAAAAGAAAATTTTTACACTGATTGACCATCTTTGAAGGGCTATTTCTCGAAATTTTGTTGCATTTTCTCGTAGATCAAACCTAGAGCTTTCGAATGATATAGAAATTTTATGTATAGCACAATATTGGGCCCAAAACTGACCCCAAAGAAAAAGTTGACACTCCATAAAGAAGAAAAATTGGCCATCGATAAGGTCCAAATAAGGACTGGGGAACCGTTTATTCGGAACCTAAGAGTAATGATATA
>CABFPE010000746.1:217001-227964 GCA_900660155.1 Hofstenia miamia
ACACAATGCTCAATGGGGGTTGAATTGGGCAAATTTCCAGGCCAACTGATAAGGCAAATGCCATGCGATTCCTCCCAGTGCGCTTTGTTGATGGCGGGTATTGCAACAATCAATTGTGATATGAAGTAGTAGCTTTGAATCTAAAATCTTAACTTACTCCTCCGAGTTTATGGTATTGAAATGCGACAGAAATGAAATTGGTCCAGTGCCATTAGACAACATCCCAGCCCAAACCATCAAAATTGGCGGACGTTTAATTTTGAGACGCAAAACGTTTCATTGTACAGCTGCAGTCCTGATCTCTTTACGCGAGTTTGTCTGGTACCAAACTGGACAATTGTGCACTCGTCCGTGAATAGGACTTTTGCCCAATCGTCCGTTGTCCACGCTTCATACTATCTCGAAAACTGAATTTTTTTTGCATTTCATATTGTCAGTTAAGCGCAGCTTTCGAGCTGCGGTACGACTTCCAAGAACCCAGTCGTTGACAAGACATTTGCTGATGCTATGAATACCGATAGAAACAGAGGCTAGCTTTAGTGTTTCCTGAATTGCATTAGCATGGGCGAACGGATGAGCAGCTGATTCTAGCCAAATTTCTCGCCTTACACGTGGCGTCAGCTTAGGAGGCTGACTTGGGTGTTTTCGATCTTTGTAGCCGCCGTTTTTTCTTGAAGCGAGTGATGCAGGCTGCAATGACAGATTTGCTAACACCTAGCCGTTCAGGAATCTTTCGAATTGACAACGATTCCTTGAGTAAAATAACAATTTGAGCGCGTGTAGTTTGACAAATATTTTCAACTTTGCATATATATATATATATATATATTAGGCGTCAAATTACTTGGGACAATGCAGAATTTGCTTATTTTGTTAATCTACAAAAAGAGTTTAAGCTGTACTTAAGATTTTATTGTGGTTTTGATAATCTTGGATGAAAATAAATATATTTACTCTGTTATGCCTATCATTTGCTCAAAAATGGTAATGCCAGCAGCAAAAATCTAGTTTTAGGTTGTGTCAAATTACTTGGGACAACAATAACCACTTGTGGTTTTTGTTTACTAATACCTTCAAAGCTAAACTGTGGTTGTATATTTGTATCATTAAATTAATATTATAGCATATTTGGCGGGAAATCATTATTTTCTAGGCTATTGGATTTATACTTATTACTAGCAGCTACTTTTCGTTATACTCCTAATCATGCCTGGTCCAGATATAATTTCTTCAAAAAGGAGTGAAATTGAGGCATTGCTACGACTTGGAACTCTCACTGTGAGGCAAATTGCTGAACAGACTGGTGTTAGTAAAAGTACTGTTTCCAGATTTCAAAATTTGGGGTGTTTGATGTCAAAGAGAAAGGGTCATTGTGGGCGAAAACCTAAGACAACGCTCAAAGAAGATCGGATTTTAATGTGGAATTTGCAAAAAAACTCCTCTTTCAGATGCTAAGCAGCTCCAAAAAGAATGGAGAGAAGCTGGGACAACAGTTTCCCTTAGTACAGTACAGCGACGATTGCGCAAATATGGTTGCTGCTCAGTAATTCCTAGAAAAATACCAAAACTTACTGCTGCAATGAAGGCTAAGCGATTGCAGTTTGCTTTGGCTCATCAAAATTGGACCAAAGACGATTGGGGAAAAGTCTGCTTTTCAGATGAAAGCACTTTTGAGTGCAAAGATGCTCAAAGAAGAAGAGTTTGGCATAAAAAAACACTCCCAAACCTACCTGTTCGACTGTTAAGCACCCAACAAAGATTATGATATGGGGTATCATGAGTCGCTTTGGTCCAGGAAGGCTATATATTGTGGAGGGAATGATGAATTCTGAACAATACTGCAAAGTATTAACATCTAGAGCTATTCCACAAATGGTTGATTGGTTTAACTCCACAGAAAACTGCATTTATATGCATGATGGCGCCCCCTGCCACAGATCAAAGACAATAAAGACTTTTCTTGCTGATAAAAATATCAGAACCTTGGATTGGCCTGGCAATTCCCCAGACTTAAATCCAATAGAGAATGTCTGGGGAATCTTAAAACAGCAGATTTCTTCTGTTACAATCAGTAACAAAACCCAACTGATTGAAGAACTTATTTGGCACTGGTTCCATGAACCAAATTTGCCAGCATTAATGATGAAGCTTGTGGAATCAATGCCCAACCGTATAAATGCAGTTATCAAGGCTAAAGGTGGTAATACAACATATTAAGTTTCTTATAATTTGAAAATTTGAATAAAAACTGATTTTTTATGTGTTTTTTTTACATGGAACACATTTGTCCCAAGTAATTTGATGTTGGCTACAGATAATTTTTCTCAAAATTTTGAATATCCAACAGCATGTATAACCTAAGTACTATTGGTTAATATGGATCTCATTTTAAACTATACATTTAAATACTAAAGTAAATTAAATACTTGAGAAAAATTCTTAAAAGTTAAAAATTAGGTTCAATTTAGAATGTCCCAAGTAATATGACGCCTACTGTATATTGTAACAACACACTGAATAATATAATTGGTAATGTTAATGTCAACTGGTAACAACTAAATGTCCACTTGTTGCTGGAAGCACAAAAACAGACTTTGTTATGATTGGATAAAATCCTCGGTTTGAAAATATGTGCTAAGATTAGTTATTTCAAATATCACTTTTGCCAAATGCGTTTCCGAAAGTTGTTATTTGAAGCAGGCAAGCTCAGAAAGTAAAATGATGTATCTTATATTGAAGAAAATTATATCAAAGCCACTAGATTTCTTGAACTATGTTATGCGGAAGACTATAATTTGTATTTAGCTGGAGATATAAATAAATATATAAATAAATAAATAAATAAATGTGCATATTAATATATATATATATATATATATATATATATATTATATATATATATGAAAATTTTTGCTTGACATAGAGACAACAAGTGATTTGCTTTACCTCATAATTGTTAAATATTCAAGATATTCTTACGGTGTTAAATTTTTTATGTTCAGAATCTACGTCAATCTAAATATTAAAAATAGTTAATACTAAATACAACCTAAAATTTTTATTTAAATAAATAATTATAGCAATTTGAATTTAACAGATGAACAATAATGTTAATATTTGAATAGTTCTAAATAAACAAATATTCAAGTACACACTTCACCGGAAGGTGGGCTAAAACTAAAAAAACGACCCCTTAATGAAGTGCATTTTTAGTAACTACAAGGTTCCTAGTCATATGTAATATATATCTGCAAAATCCTGATTGAGCTGTTTTCGAGAAAATCATAGATATCGGAATTGTGCACAAAACGTATATGTTTTCATCACCAAAAATTCATACATCATATTTTTAATGCATTCCAGGATGTTTAGCAGCATTATATGACAGCTAAGTCTCGCAATTGTAGTGAATTAGATGTCTATGATCTTCATGTGTCAGTGAAAGGTATTTGTATAATTGAATTTATCTGATAATTCAAATGCTATTTTGAATTCAAAACATTGAAACTTCCGGAACCTTATGATTTCAACCTCATCATTCCATATACCACCCAAACCAGAAATGGTATTTCAAAATGTTTCTGTGCAATGTGTGGAACAGCACGACTTTCAGGCAAAGGTATTCCGAAGAGAAAAAAGGCCGGCCAACATCAGTTCCCCAAAATCTGGTTTTACCGATTTGTCTGTGTGGATCTTGCAAATCTCCTTATGGAAGAGGCAAAAGTCGCAAATACTCTGTTTCGATGCTACGTAGCAATCTAATGGAAATGTGTTCTTCTACTGATTAGAAACGCAGGAGTTGGTTGCTGCTGACTGGTTTAATGAAATTGGTATGACTCAACCAAAATTACACAGGGTAGAATTTACCGGAAATAAGTGCAGGCGACTTTTGAAGCGCATTGACAGCTTGCGTGATTGCAGAAAGACATCAAAGAGAGCAAGAGATTTCATTGTTCGTATCAGCTCTTCATGTGGTCAACTCTGTGGTGGATCAAGCTTTTGGGAAACAGCTGGATGATAATTTCGAAATTTCCATCAAACGATTCCAAGCAGCGTAAATGAAGATCGGTCTAAGTGTGACCACAACTGCACACATCCTGTTTATACATCTCAAGCGATTTTGTAAATTGAAAAAAGCAAGTCTCGGTTCATTCAGTGAACATGCATCAGAAGCCGTTCATTTAGACTTCAGTGCAATGTGGATCGCAGGCGGTAAATTGAGCGATTCTCACATCGATCTTCTTAGTAAATTGCTGCATTGTACAGTGCAGTATAATTCTCGACATTTATAAAGAATGAGTGCAGTGAGTAGTAGTGTAGATTTATTTCATTGATGCAATCAATAAAAAGTAAGTGAAACAAGTAGTTTTCTCTATATTTCTGGGTAAAGAGTGATATCTTAACATGGAACACTGTCATTATTGGTTATACATGCAATTGGATATGATATTGATTTAATGATTATTGAAATCAAAAACATCATAATAGTGCTTCATCTTCATCGTACTGATATTATAACCATGCTCTAATTTATTCATTTGATTTGAGTCTAAACACATTTATTCGTCGATATTGCATAATATGTTGAATATTATTTTGTTAGATTTTTCCCTTGTATGAGCTGCACAGCATGATAAGTGACAACAAAAGTGCAACTTAGCTGTCATATAATGCTGCTAAACATCATGGAACGAATTAAAAATATGATGCATGCATTTTTGGTGATGAAAAAATATGCGTTTTGTGCACAATTCCGATATCCATGATTTTCTTGATCAATCAAGATTTTGCAGATATATCTTACATATGACTTGTAGTTACAAAAAGTGCACTCAACTAAGGGGTCTTTTTTTAGTTTTGACCCACCTTTCAGTGAAGTGTGAGTACACTATGAAAAATCATTATAAAGAAAACAACTACGACTGTAGTATGAATGTTTTACTTCATGTTGTTTTCTGTGAAAACGATCAACAATCGTTTCAAAAGTTGGTAAATCAGCCCAGCGTACTTAAATTAATAAAAATGAGTCTAAATGTGGTCTTACTCAGTTGGTCTTCCATTTAATTCAATTGAAAACAATGAATATAAAGCTGGTCTAAAATACATTGCAACATTTGGTCAGATATTTAAATCTTGCACATTACCAGCAATTGCTTGATCACAGCTGAAGAAAGATAATGAGTTAATGATGAAATGAAGCACTTATTCAAGGAATTCATGGCAGCATTTATGGATGTTCCGAAAATGTTTTATACAAATGGAGAATTTAACTTTGTGACTAGAGCAAGTAGCAATTCTTCAACAACAAGAAGGAATTTTTGGACGACTTCCTTTGAGAAACCTAATGAACTTTTGGTTGTTTTCAACTCCAGAGCTTGCACAGGTTACAGCTGCCTCAAGCTCTGAATAGATGTAGGAATTTCACAAAATTATGCATATTAAACAGAAAATCAATTGAGTTGCACAAAAGCTGATAAATTCAGTCGGAAGAATATCTGTAATTTTAAATGCACATTGGCCTAACTGAAATCACCAACTCAAATGAAATTAAAATTTTTTATTACAACCACTTTTAGTAAAATATTTTACTTAACTTTTAGGACTTTTCTAAAATAATTAAAAATCTTTATGTGATGTTCAGTTTTTACAATTACTAAAAATCCGTACTTAACAATTTAGCATATTTGCTAATGTAAGGAACTAGTAATTAGTTGTCTAGTAGATTGAGTTGAATATACATATATATATATATATATATATATATACAGTCACGAGATTTAAATTAAGGACAGTACCATTTTTTCAAGATTTTTAATTATTATTTATAAGAAATCAAAATTCAGGTACCACATGTATTATCCAAATAATACAAAGATATCCTTCGGGCCATTGAGCATACAAGTTTACGGCAGTATTCGGCAGAAATTTGGACCCAATGACGCTTCTTAGCCCTGACAAATTTCCTAAGCGTTGTCGCCCTACGCCGTTCTTCAATTTTACACACAATGCTCAATGGGGGTTGAATTGGGCAAATTTCCAGGCCATCTGATAAGGCAAATGCCATGCGATTCCACCCAGTGTTTGGTGCGCTTTGTTGATGGAGGGTATTGCAACAATCAATTGTGATATGAAGTAGTAGCTTTGAATCCAAAATCTTAACTTACTCCTCCGAGTTCATGGTATTGAAACGCGACAGAAATGAAATTGGTCCAGTGCCATTAGACAACATCCCAGCCCAAACCATCAAAATTGGCGGACGTTTAATTTTGAGACGCAAAACGTTTCATTGTACAGCTGCAGTCCTGATCTCTTTACGCGAGTTTGTCTGGTACCAAACTGGACAATTGTGCACTCGTCCGTGAATAGTACTTTTGCCCAATCGTCCGTTGTCCACGCTTCATACTATCTCGAAAACTAAAGTCTTTTGCATTTCATATTGCCAGTTAAGCGGAGCTTTCGAGCTGCGGTACGACTTCCAAGACCCCAGTCGTTGACAAGACATTTGCTGATGCTATTTATACTGAGAGAAACAGAGGCTAGCTTTAGTGTTTCCTGAATTGCATTAGCATGGGCGAAGGGATGATCAGCTGATTCTAGCCAAATTTCTCGCCTTACACGTGGCATCAGCTTAGGAGGCTGACTTGGGTGTTTTCCATCTTTGTAGTCGCCGTTTTTTCTTGAAGCGAGTGATGCAGGCTTCAATGACAGATTTACTAACACCTAGTCATTCAGGAATCTTTCGAATTGACAACGATTCCTTGAGTAAAATAACAATTTGAGCGCATGTAGTTTCAAAAATATTTGCAACTTTGCCCATCTTGCAATCACCTAAAATGTAACAACAACACACTGAACAATATTAATTGCTAATGTTAATGTCAACTGGTAACAAATAAATGTCCACTTGTTGCTGGAAGCACAAAAAACAGACTTTTTTATGTTTGGATAAAATCCTCGGTTTGAAAATATGTGCTAAGATTAGTTTTTTCAAATATCACTTTTGCCAAATGCGTTTGCGAAAGTTGTTATTTGAAGCAGGCAAGCTCAGAAAGTAAAATGATGTATCTTATATTGAAGAAAATTATATCAAAGCCACTAGAGTTCTTGAACTATGTTATCCGGAAGATTATAATTTGCATTTAGCTGGAGATATAAATAAATATATAAATAATTAACAACAGTAAATTTTAGGTGCGAGACAAGAGATGGTAAGATGTACAGGGTCGAGACCCGACCGGAGGCAAAGCAAAAAAAAGGAATTGGAGAGATAGCAATCATGATTAACTCCAGCTATTACTTGAACATCGAGATATAAACACCAACGCGCGACTCAAGTGACTCGTGCGTGGAACAGCGTATTAGAAAGCGATAGTGTGTGACAACTTAGTAATTTAATGCATTGATTGTTCTTGTTAACGAATTTGTAATATGAGTAACATACGCAACCGGAATGCATTGGCTTGTTATTATGCCTTACATGTAAAATCCTATAAAGATATAGTTGTACATGTTAACCTAATATATATGTGAACAACCAATGCAGCCGGCAATAAAAAGGATAGCTTGTGGTTCAGTCCAAAGTCAAATACATCTAATGAGATTACTGACATCTGATATAAATAAATCATGTAACTTTCTATGAGGGTTAACCTAAAGATAATAAGGTAGTAATACGAACAACGAACGATAGGAAAGCTATAACGAATAAAAACCCCTATACTTATACGTAAGCTAAGAGCACATCAGGTAAACAACGCGCTATACCAGCCGCACAGCCGTTTGAATGGCGATTGTAAGGTGCAAAGCCGTTCCAAGCTCCCGTTAGATGAAGTTGGGGACCACCGTCAAGAATAACCTAGTGCTCGACCGTTTAGCTTTCCATTGTAATTAATAAATAACCTGACAAAAATAAACGCAGTAAATCCAATGAATTTTAGTCATCATCAAATTAATACATTGCACCATTTTTATACTGGAAACTATTAAACAATCAAACACTCGGCTAGTCCTGTTAAATCTAAGTTGTTGACAATTTTCTGAATTCTAATTTTCTTTGTCTGCCGATTTACGCATGTCAGCATTAATTAGCGTTTGCGACTTTGAACTATTTGAAAAATGTACTGCCAAATTAAATAATATCAAAATACTGCTTTATAATTTTAAAAATGATTTAACTAATAACAATCATGTGTGTACAGTAAATAATTATTTCTAAAGTTAGTCTTAGTTCTTTCTTCTCTTTCTCTCAACTTCACCACATGATGGATTATGTTACAATAGTGTACATATTAATGCACACACATTTATATATACTAACTATACATTTACTTTTTCTATTAGCACAATTTGAAATATTCAAAAAGCTGTGGCGTTACACAAAAGACACAGTACAACACAACAGTTATAATGATTTTGTAAGATATCCACTAAATAAGAAGCTCAAGGCTTCAAAGTTCTTTGCTATTCTTCTTACACAAAATCTTTTAAGTAACAAAATATTCATTTTCATTTGCTAAACAAATACCCAAAAAAACACGGGAGGACTGGACAAAGTTTGAATTAAGAATGTATTTGCTTGTCTTTTGATTTTGCAATTTTGTTATATTTCCCCGAGCTAAGCTGTGTCTGTAATATCTCAATTCAGTATTCAATTTAATTACTTATGATTAATTTTAACAAATCTAATGTCATTGCCCATTTTGAAATAGATGAATGCGACTAGGACCTGTCCTACCAAACTTTATCTTTCCAGGCCAAATGTCATGTTGTATTGACGACAGTTGCTTTGCAAAGAGGACATAATGGAATGTTCGCCGGTCAGGATTTGAAAAGTCATTTGGATTGGTTAAGTCAAAACTGTTGGGTAGAACACTAACAAATTTCAAAAACTAAGATGGTGAAATTCGTTTTTAGGGACGATTTTTTCAATATTTTCAAAAATTTCGTTGAGCAGTCACTCATTTCATCAAGAAGTAGATGTCCCCGTATATCAAAAATTCTGCGTACGCTCATCATTAAAGATCAAAAACATTTGGGCACGTCTTTCAACAGAAACATTTGAGCACGTTGAATTGCTTTATTCTTTCATTAAAATATGAAGCATTTTATATTACACCAGTCATATTTAGAAACTTTATGAACTACAAAAAGAATATGTACGAACACAATTTCTCAAGTACAATGAGGTACCAACGATTAGTAAAAGATAAAATCTAATATCATTGCACTCAAGCAGGACTTCATTCTCCTTACAACAAAAAAATATTAATAACGATGTGTAAAAGGCAACAAACCAAAATATTCAAAAAACTGTACAAGGGAAAGTGTAATAAGCTTTTTTTAGCTATGCAATGGTTGAAGCAAAAGAACTATATGCAAAGTTTACAAATTTGTAAACTTTTATTCTCAGTTGAGACTTACCTTAAAATTCTAATTTGTTTCAAATATGTAAAAAATTCATAAAATCTATTTAATTTTTTCTAAGAACTCATGGATTTTTACTTAATTAGTTGCTTCGTATAAATAGAAATAATGTGCTTACTAATTTGTGGAGTTTGAAAACATAAATCAAATAAGGAATTTCGGGACACTGAGATTTATCTCCTACACAATATGTTGTGTTGTGTACACAACACTGTTAAAATTCTTACACAGTACAACACAACATGGAAATATTAGCGAAAGTATTATTCAACTTAAAATGAAAAATAGGAACTGACATTTAGTGTGATGAAAATTGAAATTGAAATTTTGAAAGGTTGCAATCAAATTTAACCTTAAACATCCCAGGGATTTTTGAAAAACATTCATGATTCTTCTGACTTTTGTCACGGCCCGTCTCAATTTGTTTGGAATATCTTTGCATATATCAAGAAACATCAAGGTTTTCTGTTGCTTCCATGGGCTCAAAAGCTCATAAACACATGAACCTTAGGGCTGGAGAGAATTTAAATCTTTTTAAAAAATTGAAATTTTCAAAGAAAACTTGTTAATCTTTTCAACAATCTCAAGCCCAGCGATATACTTTAATAAAAATTTTTAATATTGCGTTAAAGTATGTTCCGCAATAGTCCTATCCATGCCCAAAAATTTTCAAATTTGCTAAAAGGCCTACTGAATGTGAGCCTTCGCTAGTAGAGAGCTACTGACCAAATGAATTCTTCTGTACTCTACGAACATGTGGATGATACTATAAAAAAACTTGACATTTCATTTGATTCGGATGGCGCGAAATACATGATTAAGACTAGGTCAATCCTAATACAACCTATTTCCAAACAAACCCGCAAAATGCTCACTTATTGCAAATTATGCTGAAAGGGTTATAGCTATCTGTTGACAACATCATTGCAAGGGTTAATTCTGCAACACTGTATAATAATATGCGACGTAATGAATTTACTAGAAATGTATTGTAAATTCCACTTCATCCCAATATTACCTGAGGGGGGACTTGGTTGGAAGCTACAAAGTGCGACCTCCAGCACATAAACGCTGTGAAGGACATTGGAACACTTGTGATACTCGTAATTGAAGAAGTTTGAACTCTTCATTGGTGATGAATTAGATAATGGAAATTTTAATTTCCAAGCTAATCATCATATTAATAAGCTCAATTCAAATTAACCTTTTCACGAAGAACTAAAATGACTGACAATAACCCAATTATGAAGTTGCACCTGTACTCATTTGCCATTTGGAAAAGTGTGTGACATCAATATCAGCATTAGAACAGTTACTTAGTAAATTCAAAAAGCTGATCACGAAAAAAAGAAACGTTATGCAGAAAACATGGAAGCTTAAACATTTGTGCCTTTTGTAATGCTGGTGTTTTACAAAAAAAACATTTCATACAAATTTATAAATATATGGTTTATATTTGTAACCGGCAGGAAATTCGCAGAAATCGGAGAAATTGACAAAATTTATGTGTATATATATATATATATATATATATATATAT
>CABFPE010000746.1:238624-248869 GCA_900660155.1 Hofstenia miamia
AATATATATATATATATATATATATATATATATATTGTTGGTAATATTCTTAGTTTACTCCACACTTATGTGACAAATATGAAGAAAGCTGCTACAGCTATTGGTATCTATTTTGAATTTGTGTCTATAAACAGTGGCGTAAAGCAGGGTTCGGTGTTGCGACCTGTAATATCTATTATCTATTTATATGTATATATATTTTCTACAAGTGTGCAGTAAATGTGTTCCTTTCCGGTTATGCGGATGATCTAAAATTTGTTGCAAAATCGTTGGATAATCTCATAAGATGAACAATAAAATGTACTCATTTTTGAACTTTTTAAATTTCAACTTTTTTCAGCTCCTCAAAGACCCAGTTCTAGTCATTAAATAAAAGAAAAAGTCATTAGGGTTGTCAAAGTCCGTTTATGATCTTGATGTCACACTTTCAAGTGATGTAAAATGGATTGTACATATATTGAAAAGAATTAAGAACTGCAACATAGTATAATGAAGAAAATTCGATCTAAGATTAACTCCGGATTCAAGTTGACATCTAATTACTAACACTGCACATTCTGAAATTTATTATTGACAATTCCCACTACTCCATTACTGCTTTATTTTATGAAAAAAAATAATGATTTTAAATAAAAAAATATATTTAGCTGATATATTCTACATGTGAGGAAATTATGTTTGAATAGGCGCTTAAATTTTAGAATCAGTACATCTAAGAACGATTTATTTGTACAGGCACGTACAAGTAGACATTCTACAAAATAAATTAGTTTTTCCTAACAATTTAATTCTCTTGTATTGTCGAATTCTGGAAAAACTATTCTAGCAATAGCTCTTATCTCTGAAAATTTATGAAAAATAAGATTAAACTCTCTATACTAATTTAATTCTACACATGTACTATTGATTAATAAGCAAAATGTATCAAATAAACACTATAAACTTAGTAGGTTAAAAATTTTAAAAATTCCGAAATAACTTACTTAGAAATCTGACAGCGAAATTTTGAGACCAACTTGACACAACTTTACAGCAAGATTGACAGAGCTTTGTCCTCACTTTTGGACTGACTTTAGTCTGACCAACTCACAGGGTGATAATCTCTAATTTTTTTGTCCCTATTTATGCACCACGTCCTGCCTCTTATTTGCAGTTGGATGGGGTTCCATTAACGTCATATTTTGCAAATGACCATCTAAATTTACTTTGGGCCGACGGTCACGTTTTGATGGAGATTTTCCATAATGGAAACTTGTTTTGATCGGCTTCCTATCGACAAGTTCTTTATTCCAGAAAGTCGAATTAGGTCAATGTTTTCGTTTGAATTAGCTTCACTAGCGGTGAACCGATTCTGAATGCTGAAGTTCCGAATTTATTAGATTTTTTAAACTTAAAAGGAAAATAATCGATAGTCTACTAAGAATAAATGACATTCAAAAATTTCTATTGAACTAAATTCAGGTTAAAATTTCACAAAATTTAATAATTGTACATTTTAAAATAATAAACTTTATAAGCACACAAAACAAATAGAATGCCAACAAATTTTCTGATATACATTATAAAATTGGAGTAATGATTCAAGGTCTGTTTCAGAAAAAGCATTGCACAATGCTGAGATATAAAGTTTTCCAGTATTCAATATAGATATCAGATCCAAAATTACTCAGTCTTAGCTTTTTTCAAATTATTTAAAATTCATGGTAAAGCTACAACATATTCTTGGGCATCAAATTGACTCGAAGATTTGTCACAGAAACATCGTCTTTGGCTATTATCAATAACCACTGCAAAATGCTCAGAATATCCTAAATTACTTTTAAAATCAAAAAATCACAGCCAGACTGGGGGAGTGTAGTATTATTGAATTTAATTAATTATGATATGTATTAATATTTTATAATCTGACTATGTAAAGATAATAATATAACAAACCAGATAAAGCTTGTTCCTTGTATAGATAATGGAAGCAAAGATGTGCCAAGTGTAAAACATCATATATCAGGTGCTGCAAATTTACAAAGAAAAATAAACGTATATGTTATATGTTATATATTATATTAAAACTCGGGAATCCATCAATTGCTAGATAAGATCAACAAGGTGTTATACTTCTTTGTCCCTCCCTCTATAGAAAAATGGTGTTGTTTCACTGTCTATTCTAATGCATGATCTATTGGTGTTGGTACCTTTTTAGAGGATGCAAGAAGTCGGGTTAATTTGCGGGTTTTACCCGCACCCACATGGGTGCGGTGCAGTGCGGGTACTGAATTTGAAATGCTACGCGGGTTGCGGTGCGGATGGATATTTTTATTTTGGTACATGCGCAATACTAAACTAAAACAATATTAGTTATACAACGAAATCTACGTAATATAGTGTATTTGACATCATTTTCTCAATTAAACAAAATTAATAGAAAGCCAATTCGGTGATTGACATTTTTTGGCCTTATTATTTAAAATGACAGAGCGACATTTAGAAAATTGCGGGTGTGTTGCGGATGGAGTGAATATTTCTAACAGACATGCGGGTGCGGTACAACGCGGGTATAAAACGTTACACCAGTGTCCATCTATGAATACCAGTAATACGATTTTAAGATTGAAGAACTACAGTGGGGCAACAATGTCCCATCCAACTTCTGATTACGAAATACAGCATCAACCATTCAATGAAAGAAAAGTTCACACTATCAAACCAATGATACTCTTTAAGACAATAACTGGTACAAACCCTGATTATCAGTTTAATATCGATCACAGGAAATAATTAATTTCTCAAAATTGGAAAGCTGTACATTATCAAGAATGATCAAGTCATGCATATGATACTGCTGGCCCCACCTCAGGATCACGCATATTTGATGAAAAGATTGCATGATCATTCTGACCATTTTGATACTATCAAAAACTCTAGGTAAATTTTAGCCAGGTTTTTTGGTACTTAGAATACATACAAGCATGTGGTGCTGTCAGTACAAGAAATCTTCAACAAACAACCACAATTTCATTTTGAGGGTCAAAGCAAGAACTGCCACACATTTTAATAAGTTGTTCATTGTAGTCACTGTTTCAGTGGCAGCAAAACCGGGGGCTAAGAAGCGCAGTTACCGCCCAGCCTCTTAAAATCAAACTGTCGGAAAAACCTTCCTAAATATTTTAATTTAAATAGTAAAAGTCCTATTAGTTAGTAAATATACCATGTAATAAACGCAACTTGTCCCACCTAGCGGAAACTCGTTCTGAATCCACTGTCCTGTTTTCATTACACCACGAAATATTTCTAGCTACGAAATATTTCTGTCGCGCGATGGCGTGGGAAAATTGATTTTGCGTTCTACCTTAATACATAAAAAATATTTTTAGCAATTTCTCTAAATTGGCCTGCATTTTTATACCGTCACAAAACCTTTTTACATCGTGAAGCAATGCGTATTGTAGTGCTGCCTTTCTTCAAAAGAAATATCTGTTAGATTTTCGAGCAATTTGCATTTTATTCACTCATACAGGGTGCCCAGCAGAAAGTCAAGAAATTTGNTTGACTTTTTGCTGGGCACCCTGTATATTCCATGCATTCTCAAGAAAATATATGTGCGATAAAATGCAAATTGCCCCAAAATCTAACAATATGGTGGGATTTAATGAGGTTATTAGTATAAACTTTCAAGAAAGAGTAAGAAAAACGTTAATGCACAAAAATACGAGTAATCTTTATTGTAAATTCAGATTTTATTTTATACAGATTTTATTTATAAAAATAAATATTTTAATACGTTGAATACAATCAATGTTTAGCAAAGGTTTGAATTGTTTCACAGAAAGGACATGTGGTTAAAAAATGATATATTTATTAGACTTTACATAATAATAATTTGCTTGCTTTCCCAAATAGTATTAAACATGTATGAGATGCCAACTAAGAGAGCAAAATCTCACAACAAATAAATTTGAAGTTTCATTTTCCACTTTGTAGATCAATACATAAATGCACATGCTAGGAATAATATTATCAACGATTTTTATATCCTTTTTTAAGGTTTATACAATACGTGTGTTATTATCTAATTTTTTCAGAATTCTGCATCTCATGAGCGTTTGAAAATTCATACAATTTATTATTTTGAAAAGCAAGTAAAAATGATAATTTTTACAATGATTTTGACTAATTTGATCCGTTAAATTCATGTATACAAATGGAAAAATTAAATGTATATCAGTACTGAAAGGAAAAATTAAATGTATATCAGTACTGAAAGAATGAATTGACGTCTACAAACGTAGAAAAGTCATAAGCCATGTAAACTCAAAGAAAGGAAAAACGTCGAAAAAAAATGTAAGTCTACAAATGTGAAATCGTCAGAAAAGAAATGTAAGTCACAAACGTGGAAAAGTCGCATACCGGGTATTTATTTAATTCTTAATATAAAAGACACCAATAAAATTTTAAAATTTAAGCAATTTCTTATAATATTAAATTTATATTATTAAACGTTTTGTATATATGTGTATCAATAAATGCTGACAACCAAGTTATCACACTAATAACAAAACATGTTATCAAATTAATAAACATAACTAACTGATTAACATTAAACTTTTTAATGTTTTATTGAATATTACAATGAAAGAGATACACCTCCCGTCAATATACACGGTCAATTATTTATGTTACATTCTATACAATAGTATGCAAACAAATGTATTTACCAACACAAAACAGAATATGTTCCAATGACGTCAGAGATACACAGACGGTCAAAGTATACAATTACATCATATCCATGCCCGCCGGGGTCAAAGGTCAAAAATATCAAAGGCGTACGAATCTCTTCATACTACTTATAACTGATGGCTTCAATAAATTAGCAAACATGCTATGAATATGACTAATTTCACGTAATCATATAATCGATACTATAGAATTTTTACCCTGTCCATGATCTTATTGAGATTAATTTTTGCTTAATGATAAATCTTTTCACAGAAATTTTGAATTCTTTTAATTTATTTAATCTTAATTTTGTTAAGTAGATTATTTCATTCTCTTACAATATTTATAATCCCACGGCATCATTTCAATATTCTTCACGCAAATGACATTGCAGCATTACCAAAACGGATATTTTTAAAAAAACATCCTAGAATTGCAATGGTTTTAAATTAGAAAACAGATTATAATTTTCATTAAATATTTATTAATTGATGGACTTGAAAGCTTGTAATAAATGCAACAAGCTTTTGTATAGAAATCATAACAAACACAGAGAAAACCTATTTATAAATAAACAATATTTACAATCAAACACATAGAATTCATCTATTCTGGTAAAAGGTCATCACCTAACTCTTCATCACCAAAATCTTCATCTTGCTTTGCACGAAATCGGGCAGCAGTTCTTGGTCGCTCTTGATAATTGCTCATTTGAATATCTGCCTTTTCTAAATTTTTAAATCAAAACAAAGTTAAAACATATTCCAAGATTGAATTCTCTAAAAAAACAATTTCAAAAAAAATTAGTCAAAAAGAAAACGTAACAAGCCATAGTAAAATAAAACATTTGGAAGGATTAAAATGATGAACTTAAACCCCAGCAGAGCTATGCATATTGTAAAACTGATTAAGATCGAAAATTAGGGCTCGCATTATATAATTTGAATCTACACACAAATGAATTGACAATTCCACCAGTTGAATGTTTTCTCCTGTACTGACTAAAGATTATTTAGACAAAAAATGTTAAGGATTGACATTATAGTAGGGAGAAGACACTATTCAAATTATATGGGAAATATGCAGGTCTACTTCTCCGAATGCGAGGAAAGAATGCAATTTTCAATATTGAATCAGTGTAAACCCCTCCGTGCACACCCTTTGAATCTTGATTGTCTGATGTTTAATTAAATTACTTATTTTTGAATATCTGTTTCAAATATCAAAAGTACAAAAAAGAAAAAAATATAAATGACTCAGTATTATAAAATATAATAAGAGGTTTCTATAATTTTCTATAATTAAGTAACTGGTAATTTATCAGAATGGCGTCATTAAATTAACAAAACACTTATGCACAATATTTCTACGACAAATATTTCAATGATGAATTTTCAAATGGTCAATATTGCAAAATTTACCAGAAATGTCAATCGTAATTGTAGATCATGATTTTTATAAATTTTATAAAGTATATTATATAATTGTCTAGTGAAGTTGACTCATTAGCCTGATAACAGATTGGAAGAATTGAATAATTGTACACATTGGTAGTTGTCAAAAATCGAGTGCCAATCTTCTTACATTCATTGATAATTCTTGAACATTTGACCAACACATGCGTTTTAGCCCATAAATATATATTCAATGGCATCACACACACTTAACCAATAATATATGCTAAGCTTGTTATTTCTTCATACACAATGGATCTCTTTTAGGGTCTGATTAGTTTAAATACTGGTTTAAGAATAGGATATCTTGAAGTGCAACTGTGGAATTTTATAATGAAAATATAACTAATGTGGATGGGTCACTCTCTTACAAGTAACGTCTATTATTAGATATCATGTCCACAATAACAAAGTTGTAGTTTAAAAGAAGTATATCATATTAATATTATAATAATAGGTTTCAAATACAGTGTGTACCAAAAATGCTGAGGCATTTAAAATAGAAATCACAAGAAAGAAAAATGGTTGTTTAAATTATCTTAAAATGATAATTCAAATTGTCCATCTTGAAATTCTATACATTTATTAATTCCATTACTCCTAAAACCTCTTTTTCATAGATCATTTCAAAACAAAAGATTATGTAAAAATGAAAAAAAATCACGAATGCGAATTGAAATAGATTATCAATATATTTGGAGGTGCCTATAAATGCTACTGTTTTTAATGCATGCATGTGCAACTAAACAAAAATTATATTTGAGTCAATTTTGACACATTTGGTAGTTCTAGTGTTAGGTAAAGCAGAAAAGTTATCAATAACATTATTTACAGTAATTACATCTATAGAGTTAACAATCTCTGAGACGGCTGTTTTTGATGTGTTATTGTGGATAGTTTTACATGATAAAGTTATTCTTTACCATAGTTCCACAAAAAAGTAAATAGTTAAAATCTGTAGCCAAGGAGACTATAAGAAATTCGAACAGTTACACAGAATTGCCACCTAACAACTGCTGTGCGATCTGAGTTTTATTAAAAATAATCTCAAATCTATTACTACGATTGCTCCTACTGATGATTTCTTCATTGTCACTTTTCTTATCTTTGCAATTGAATTGTATTCACATTCAATATTTCACAACATTAGTTTTTGATAAAACCCCTTTCCTTCCATTTCTTAAATGTCATCTCACTAACTGAAATCTTTTAATACTTTTAACATTAATCTTACTTTAGTAATTTAATCACATTCATCATTTCTTCATCTTTTGCAATCCGCTAATTCTGCTAACTGAAACATAAAAAAGGGAATTAATATATTATATTATATAATATATTATATATTTCATTATTCTACCGTTTATACGTTAAAAGTTGGAGATATTTCAAATCATAAACATTCTCTTTACATAGACTGTAGTGCAGTCTTGTATATAATACTAACAAAATATGTAAAATAATGCCAATTAAAAACATTCAAAACTTTGTGAATGATAATTTATATTTTTAATTAAGTTTTTATCAATAAAAATTCTACAAAACTCTAATCATCATATTAACTTAATGATTTTGGATATGTACAGATGGTTTTTATCTTTACCTACAATTGTTGGCCGTTCTTAAAATTTTAGGAGTGATAGAAAAAATATTTGTGTTTTACACCCTTCTTCAATTACTGAGCTCAAAATTTTTCCTAGATTACATACTGCTGCAGTTAAATTAATAAAAGATGTTCGCTCGGTGTTATGCTATATTAGAAATAAAGTCCAATATGGGCAAGAAAAATATACTCTTACTGAAAAAGTTTTTTTCTTAAAACAATTCTTAAAGAAATTAAAACATTATTTAAAATTTGTTTGGATTTTTTGAAATAATTGTATTATCGATTACATTCTTCATAAACTAACTTTATAATGACTTAGAGAAACATTAATTTTCAGATTACTTTTAACCAAGATGCTGAGATGAAATACATTTAAAATTTATTAAAAATTCGTCCAATTCATTTAGTTCAAAATAACATGTTTGCTTACCTTCAAACTGATCATTGCTGACGTCGTTAAATGAATCTTTTTGACGATTTCGTTTGGAAACACTGTTGGCACTACCTTCACGGGATTCTAAATTCAATTTCTGATACTACAATGTATTAAGCAAGCCACCGGTTTTAGTTCAGATCAACCGCCAGTAAGTTTGAAGGTTGACTGGCCGATAAATCGTGATTATTCAAGTTAACACTGATACAAAATGCTATAGTATATATCGAATTTCAAAAAACTCATAGCAGTTCAGACTTCAGAAAGAGTAGAGACAGTAATTTCGGATAACTATCAACAAAACATCACTTTTATATTTTTATAGCCATTTTTTGAAAAATCCATATAAACGGCAAAGCGAATTCAAAAAATCTCTCTGTTTAAACGAAATCTGTTGAAATACACCACATAAAACGAGGTTTATCAGCCAAAGCAAAGTTTCAAATCTGAGGACTAGAACAATCAATAAGCTTAAGAACGCAATATCTTATGTTACAAATAACCAAACAAACTTAAATTTAGGTATACTACAAATAAGATTTGATAAGACATCAAATATTAATCATTACACAAATTGCAAAAATCGACTAAATATTTTAATACAAATTTCTTATTAACTTGGAGATTATTTAGTTTTATGTTGAGTTGCTCTAACATAGATATAGGTATTCCGCCTTTTAGAATTACAGGTAATGCAGTATTTAGCCAAATTTCATCTAATAAAAACAAAATTGAAAAGTAATCTAGCTTTTATATTATCAATATAGTACTGTATGGTAATACATATTATTGTAGTTGCAACATTCTTTTTCATAATAATTTGGTACTATTTATAAAAAAACAATGAACTCATTTTGAATCGCTGAGGTTGAATCAAATGTATAGAAGAATTTAAAAATGAGATCAATGGCATATGAATAAAGAAAACATTGAATAATATTTTTGGCAGTTTAATTAGCAAAAATTTGTAATAGAACTATGTGCATATATGTCACTTCTATAAGCTAAAATTAAATGTTATCATCCTTCCATTAGTTCAAAAACAATTCACTTTTGAACTTGTAAGTTTGCTACTGCAATAAAAATGGTCTAAGTCTAGATTTATTTTCAGATGGGATGTCTAACCAAGTTAGAGTAAAAAAATACAATTTTGTGACAACAATCAGAGACTGAAGAAACCACCGCCAAGAATGAAATAACTAAGGTATGGATACAACCAACGGCAATACGGATCAGTCTGAATACTTAATAGGATCAAAATTAAGCAAACACTTGCCTCGAAATTTTTCCATTAAGGTCAAATCCATTTCTTTGGAAAAATTATGTTGCTAAACAGACAAACAAAAATGAAACAAGGGCGAAATTTTAAGTAATTTAAGGTTAATGTATGCACAAATTTAAAACAATCAAGAAAACTTTTGTCTTCATTGGTAACAATTGTGAAAATGCACATGAAATACTATTTGGTAGCCAAATGCAATCATTTACAGGCTCACATCTGCTTCAGGAAGGGTTGAACTCCCTAACTCCCCCCCCCCGCCAACGGTTAACAATGCAATTTGAATTTTAACAGAATTGAATTAGCATTGTTGACTGACTAAAGTGGATATGCACATATTGATGAATACATTATGTAAATTGTCCAATTAAATTCATAGTGTATTGCTTATGGGCTTTGATGAGACAAAAGACACTATCAATGGCGTAAAAGAACCGGGAGGGCTTGATTGGGCTGGAAAGGACCTGGGCCTAGAAAATCGGCCAATTCCAACTCTGTTATCTCTGTTTATTATTAAAATAATTGAAATTTGTCAAAACCTCACCCTTGACCTCCGTGTTTTCATATCATCAATTTAAACCCCAAAGCCTTTGAAGCTTTAAACGCAAAAATGAAAACAGACATTCATCAAAAAGCTTTCATTAAATTTCCAGAGCGGTGGCAAATTAACCTTACCATTGTCAAGTCACCTTTGAGCAGAATGGTTTACATATTCAGCATTTGCTGTAGAAATTTTATAATTTCAATGTTTATCAATCGT
>CABFPE010000746.1:255365-269336 GCA_900660155.1 Hofstenia miamia
GTATATATATATATATATATATATATATATATGGGCCATTTGTAACAATAATTTGGAGAAAATCTATAAAGAGCCCGAAATCTTCATTTTCCCTTGTAACAAAGGGCTCTTATACTTAAATATAATATTTAATATTGTTTGCGCTACTTTTTTTCAAAAAATTTTTATTAAAAAGAAACATTTGCTTGAACTGAAAGTGCAGTTGCTGTTTAAAGCTTACTTATTTGAAGGTTGTTTAAATTGATGTTCTAGCAATCTAACTAAATAAATTTCTATTACTTTCAATACATCAATTCAACACTTAGGGGTAGCCTATTGGGAACATTATAGCCCTTCCCTCCAAGATAACAATTCATATAGAATTTTAAGACAAATTTTGTTGGTTGAAAAATGGCTGCAAAAAAGATGCTGCCAAAACATGTTTTTTCAATTCATTGATTAGTTTATCTGTGAATCACTCATTACAGCAGCGTTATCACAGAATCCACTATGAATGAATAAATTGTTATGTTACGTCATTACCTCGAACATTTTTCCAATTAGGAAGTTATGTTATTGTTGAATTCCTACTTGAGGTATACAGATAACGTTTGAGAGATTTGATGCTAAACAACCGAATGCGTTCTGAAATTTGAAAAAATGTCCAAAGCCGAAGTCTTACTTCAATTACATTTGTCTTAAACTCATCAACTATTCAGAATGCAATCGAACTTATCGAATGTATACTCCAATTCCACTCAATCTAAAATTTATGTCACATATTTTCAAATATTAGCGCTCATAATATTCATTTTAACAATCTCTTCCATAATAAAATTGATGTTAACTATTCAAAAGATATCTAGTGCAAATATGCATATCTGCAAATCGTTCATAAAATTTTAGTATCTTATCCCATTACCTGGAGAAGGCGCCTAATCATATTGTCTTTTAGCGATCACAACTCGTCGCTCTACACTTTTTTTGGTTTATAAAACATCTGTTTCTCAATTTTTTTGTAATTTAAGGTGCTATTATGACTAATTAGCCTATTAATATATTACGACGGAAATAAGTAGGTGAGAGCTTATATCTTGGAACATGCACTATAGAAAAGACTGTTTTTAAAGTTTAAAAGTTAAATGTGGTCAAAGAATATCAAAATCATTTTGAATGTTTGAAAAATTAAATCAATTAAAACGATATAATAGGCAGAAACTGTTTAGTTCTGAGCAAAGTAAAATTTACAAAGCGTTTAATTATTGATGCAAATTTTCAAGAGTTAAGTGAAGGGTCGAAATTTATAGAAGATGATGTTTATGACTAATTAGTATTAATGGATCAAGCAAAAATCTATTTGTCTTAAAGGCCGAAAATAAAATATTATTAGAACTACATTGCCTAAAATTACTAAACTAATAACCAATACATACACTTTAAAATAGTAAATTCTTTAATCCAACTATATTATAAAACAAACCATTGATTTTCCATGACTACTTTTGCCATAACTGGTTTTCACAGCTTCTCTTAACTGTTGTCCAACCTAAATAGTTATATCATGTATATATTGAAAAGAATACACTAACCTGATCATTTGTGTCAAAGTCATAAAGATCAAAATCATTGGAATCGTCATCCATAAACTTCACTCGTTCTCTTGCCATTCTAAAAATTAAGGATACATTGATTTTGGAAATCGTCATATAATAAAGCATAAAATAAAGAAACGCATCGCAAAATTTTGTAGTTAGAACTCTTGCTTTGAAAAAGAACCAGGATGAAAGGAGCATGTAATTCCTAAAAGCCCGTTTAAATGTTATTATAAATACTGAACCATCCAGACAAAGTTCTAGAAAAACACTGAAATATTATGTAACACACATGTCTTAATTACATAATCAAAAATATATCGTTTGAGTTATAAGAGAAATCTCAGAATGATAATCTCAAAAATATTCATTATCAAATTTCTTGGATTTTAGCTTAACATTTTCTTTACATAATTATCTGTTCTTCGTAAGATACAAAAGGAGGAAAAAAACAATAATATTTTACAAAATAAAATTTGACGAAGACCATATAGATTCTAGATATTCATATAGATATCTTTAAAAAATCCCAATCATATATTGTCAGACAACTTTCCTGCTATTAAAAGAGTAGAAAGCGCGACATAGATAGTAATTGACGTCGGAATGTAGTTCATTAATCCTGTATAATAAAAAGCTTCAATATGTAGAACATGAAACTGATGGTGTGCTTACACTTTAGATGAGGAAAAAAATCGATCTTACTTCTAAAGTAAGGTTCCACATATTAATATAGATTAACTATCAAACTCTTCACACACCTCGTGCAGATTCACTGCCTGATCAAATTCAAAATTCCAGTACAACAATATTAATGAAGTAGCAAGAAATCCTTGTAAATTTGACAATTATGAGTAGCAAATGTAATCCCAAAATATAAATCCAAGAACGAACAGATTCTTCCATATCAGCAATCATTTAAATCAACCAAAAAAATGAACTCTCAAAGTAAAATCATTTTTTAATATTGTGGACCCGTCTTGTATATACAAGCAGTATTAGGAGGTCATTTAGCACGCTAAGGCGAATCAAGCCGCGGTTGAAAAATACAATATCAGGCTTATGTATGCTCAGCATGCATTGAAACAATATAATGGAATGATTGATTTGTTGACAACGTTACAACAACCCCAAGACTTCAATGTTTTGCATAAACAATACCTTATTTGCCATATTATTATTTTACCTTAGATTACAATAAATTTGGATCATAGTCTAATTAAATAATTTCTTTTTATATTTATTTATGTTTAATAACAATTTTTACCTATTAATAGCTACAGTTTGGAATTTTCAATTAATCATTAAGTATTTCTTATGCCCCTCCATTATGGGCAACTATATAAATACATTTTGCTTGATGATTTTTGATTTTAACAACTAATGACAGCTTAAACAAATGTGCCAATTAAGGGGAACTAATTATGGTGAAAAACATGCTACGACTGCGAGCCTATACTCTGCAAACGACGCAATGAATTACGTTGTTCATCATGAACCGATATCATTCATTTTGAATGAATAAAAATTCCAACCATTCCTCGAGGAAGGTACTGTAGTGCAGAAAGCTACTACTTTTGTACCATCATAACTTTAGCGATAACCTCTGATAGAATCATCATAACTTTAGCGATAACCTCTGCTACAATCAATGAAAATGTTCATCATATATGAAATCCGATTATTGCAGTAATTTAAATTTACCTTTGGAAGGCATTATTATTATGGCAGTATTGTGTAGCTTTCAGTAGCATCAAGAACGGTAGGCACAGATCGGAAAAGCAAAATGTAATCATTGAGTTTTAACTAACATACTACATCAATGAAATTCAAGGTAAATCATAACTTTAAAACAAAATGATATTAAATATTTAAAACAAATGTCTTTAACATTGTAGCAAAGTCAATATCTTCGAAGGTAACAATTTTGTCTGAAATCGTAAACTGTTACCAATTGATTTCGTAGTGTTAAATAAAAATAATTATTTACAACAAATAATATTTGCAGATTCGTGAGTGCTCAAACATTTCATGAGGTTATTATTTCACATTTGGTTAATGAGACCACCAAAAATTATACAAATAAGCTTTTCACTCATACCTTCTGCAAGAGTTTAATATAACGAAAATATTTATGTTAAACCAGTTATTAAAATCCTTGTGAAAAACAAACGCGTTTAATGAATTTCAATAAAACACTAAAGGATTTGTCATAAACTTAATGCCTGAAAGCATCCAACCAAAACTTTCTCTCATTCAAGAGCATTCCCTATGTAACTACATTTATGATAGAGTTAGTCCCATTCTTATTAGTTGCCATATTGCTATACAAAAAGTGGTGTGCGCGACGATGTCAGATGGATTTTTATAATAATTTCAGTATTATCCTGCATATATTCGTTTTCTAAAGTCCTTTGATTGGATGAGGTATCGATGCTGTTTGCCAACCTTCAAAAAATTTTAATGGCGAATTTTTACATATTCTACTCTGGGAAAATGTCACTAGGGGTATTCTGAGTGGAAGCATGTCTGTGCCATTTTTCTTACTTATTTTCCTTTCCTTGCTGATAATACTAAGTCAATACTAAAGTCAATACTTTACTACAGCTGCCCCCGATTTATTTACTAAATTTCAACCTATTATGATGGTTCACTTCTAGGACGACCTTGGTATCATCACATCCACTAATTTAATTGGAGACCCATTTACAACATCAACTGTAGATACAGATGAAAACATGCGTCATTACATTAACGCTCTAACTGCTAAAGCAAAAACGTCCACTATAAATATAATGAGGTTTCTGGCGACCCCTAATATAAAACTTTTTTATTACCTTAAATTAAAAAAAGAAGTACATGACAAATACATAAAGATGAACAATTACAAAATAATTATAAATATAAAAATTACATGAATTTACAATCATTGTGTGGGGTGCTACAGACTCATGCTTTAAAATGAACATTTATTTGTTTTTGTTAGTAAATTTGAAAGTTCGTGCTTGATGAGATATGAATGCAGTAAGTACAAAAATTTATATTCGTGCAATTAGGAAGAAATTAGTGTCATACTTTAATATTAGGACGAAATTTCCTTCCACATAATTAGATGTAAGGAATACAAATACGTTTTATCCGGTAAACAACGAAGTAAAACTGCTATATGGTTTAAGCTGGATATTAGTAAAAAGAGATTTCACATCATAACTGACAAAATAAAGATTTTGAATTTCTTTGATATTAAGATTGCTTAACTTTTCAACTAAACTATATGATTGTCTATTACATTTAATACTGGCCTACATGGTGGATTTTTCAGATTCTTGTGAGCTTACGAAAGACTATGCAGGTGTTTAGCCTTTGCGGCATCGTTTTATATAATTCTCCACTGATGATTCCTTTGCTCTTAATTTTAAAAAGTTCTTCGTCTATTACGAAAAAATTCCATTCCTTTAATTTATTCTTGTTCTCATCGTGTCCACATTTTTTAGTTTTCAAAAATAAAACATATCCTACACTGAAAGCGAACATACCTCTGAATTTATATAGGCAAATTGACTTTAAGAAGATTTAATTTGGTAAAATTGAAGCAGTANTAATTTTGAAAGTTATATAGTATATAAGTCAAAATAAACATATGTAAACAATTTTTTTATTAAAGCTGCAAATCCTTCATTTATGTTTAACTTTTAAGATATTCCAAAAAATTAGGTGACATATCCTACACTGAAAGCGAACATACCTCTGAATTTATATAGGCAAATTGACTTTATGAAGATTTAATTTGGTAAAATTGAAGCAGTAAATATTTGGCCCATAAAAACAAATTATTGTCCAGAGCAATCGTTAAATAAACTATCCTACATTAATTCGTAATATTTACATAGTAATAAAATAATAGGGGATTTTCATGAAATTTTGAAATGTTTAAAAATATCTAGTTTGTGTGTAATCACTAGCGAAATTAGCAAAAAATGGTTTCTAGTTTTTAAAATTACCTAGATTTTACAATATTACCCATTTTGTTTTAATTCCATTACAAGTTTCAGTTATAGGACGTCATTTTTCACCTCTAAAATATCAAATTCTATAATAGTGTTATGTATTTTATTGTTCATATCATTCTGAGTTTTTACATTTAGCATGTTTTTTTGAAGAGAATTTTAAGTTTGATAGTTTTTTCAGATTTCAATAATGGGGGCCATTCATGAAATTTCGATTTTGAAATAAATTCAAAAAATTGAAAGATTATAAGATTAGTTGCTAAAATTTTTTGTACCTGAGAAAGTTTTTTGGATTGTTTAGGAGCTATTAAAGAAATATAACTGTAATCCCACTACATCAACATGATTGGTTTGATGTCATCAGCCATACACAACTATATTAGCATTAGTTCTTTGTTATGAGTTTGCAAAGAAAGTGCAGTTTTGTGCCTTCCTGTAAAAATACTATGAACAATTCAAGTCACAATTGGATTTCTATTCCCAAAAAGCAATGTATAAGAAAGCATTGATTTTCTGCTGCAAAATGTATAGATGCAAGAAACCCTGCAATATATACACTGTACACATGTGATGAGCACTTTAATTTGAAGGAAGATTTGGACAATTATCATGAAGTTGCTTTAATGAACAGCCCATAAGACTAAAAGATAATTTTATGCCACACTTTTTTCAATGCCAAAAAAAATTTCATCTACATTTGCTCGTAGAGTTAAATCTGAATGCCATGCTTTTAAGAGAAAAGTTTTGGAAATACTTGAAAATTATGAAATTCTAGTAATATCACATTTGCAATGCAAGTTGATAATGACAAAGCTTGCCAGACATTTGTTTCAGGCATTATTTTTGATCAATGGACTCTAGTTTATAAACAAACTGTTACCATGACAACTATGCTAATGATGTCACAGAACATGTCAAGACTTATTGCATCATCTTGATGATGTACTATGTTATTATGATTTTCTTGTTTTCTAAAATATTCATTGCACTATTATTTTTCAATTCATCTTTAGATAATATGACTCTGTCTTTGCAACATGTGCCATTATTAATCACTTGCTGATTTATTATAATTTTTATAATTTTTGGCAATCTTCTTAATTGTGTTACAGTATTTTTAGCTTTGTTAATATGGCATGTTGTGGTGGTTTTTTTTTTCAATTTAATTGATATTGCAGGTACAGTGGTTCTGCAGCTTTGCCAAATCCACAGCCTAATTGTTAAAGTAAAAGTCAAAACAAAAACAAAGAAGTCAACATCCTAGGAATCTTTAAAGGACTTTACTACATGGAATCCACCCCACTATAATAATGGAGAGTCAATTCCTACTATAAATGTGGGAGTCCATCCCTACATCAACATCCTTCAATTTACACAGTTCACTAAATGATGTCTGATCACAACCTTGATATTGAGAGCCATTTTCTAATGATTCTTCAAATTGCACATGGCTCTCTATCCACCCTCTACAGCCCTCAACTCAGACATCTGCAAACATGGTTTCTTTTAATTAAACCTTTCAAAATATGCAAGGTTTTAACAATTGATGGACACATTATGTCCCCAATATACACAACTTTCTTATTTGACTAAAATATTTAAATATATATAAATACATATTCATAACTAAAACAAGGTGCTAACTATCTCTAATGCCCACATACACCAGGACATAGCAGAGGCTATGCTGCAAATATTGCTTGTGGTGGCCAAATCATTCCCACACCCCACTGAACTAGCACCAGTGAAAAACCCTTAACAGATTTCTAGGTAAAAAATTTTATGTATGTTCAACTCAAATAAAAAAACTTATGCAGAGTTCACTGAAGGTCTTCTTATATGCATACAGGTTGTGCACCAACTTGCACCCAGGTTGTTGAAGATAACAATGTCAGTTACAAAGAACTCTCTTGCTTTATTGATGTGGCTAGTGCTAATAATAGCAGTACTCATAACTAAAATACAAAAATTTAAAATTGTATTGAATAAGATTCTATTAATAACAAAATGCTATTATTTAAAGAAGTATTCTGCTAACATGCAAAAATACAACTTACTTCATTTAATTAAAATGCACAATGAATATTTTAGGAAACATGAAAATCATAATAATAACATAGTACATCATCAAGATGACACAATAAGTCTTGACATGTCCTCTGATGTCAATAGAATAGTTGCCATGGTAACAGTTTGTTTATAAACTAGAGTCAATTGATCAACAATAATGTCTTGTTGTGTGCTGTTCTAAAAAAACTCAAACATTTAATCACAATGAAAGTGTATCTACACAGGACAATGTTATGACATTTTCCAGTGATCTGCTGAGCACTGATTTTTCAGAGAAATCTACAAGCAAATATCTGCCTAGTACAGACTCTGATTCTGCTGAGGATATTGTGACCCTTATTTTATGTGATCCATTTCAGTATTTTGGTGTACACAAACAGAATATCACTGTTTTGCAGGTCATTGCTCAGTTTCTCATTCCAAATCAATTTGACTTGCTTTCTAATTTAAACTGTGTGTTGATTGCAAAAATTTTCAACATCTCTCAATCAACTGTGTCAAGAGTCCTTTTTATGAAGGTGCCTGAAGTTGCCTGTTTACTAAAGCAATTCATTTATTTTCCCCCAAATTTTGCTGTTCAAATTAATATTCCCCATTCATTCCAATGCCACTTTCCTCATGTTAACTAAATAATACACTGTTTTGAAGTTTCTGCCAACCAAATAAAGATTAAATGTGTTATTCACAGAATTAGAGGAATTAAGGCATTGTCCCCACATGCTTGCACACAAATTAATGTACTATATCTATTAGATGACTTTTGTAAAATAGCATGTGTTTTATGCAATTTGCAGAATAAAATTAGTAAAATTTAGTTTTAGATTTTATTCATACATTTTTAAATTGAAAGTAAATATATATTACATTATTACTGATGTACTACTAAAAATGTAAGTGCAAATCTTTTCTTTAGGAATTCTAAATAACAACAGATTAAATTAATTTTACATAATTTAGGGTATATGGCAAGTTTCCAAAAGACAATGACTGCCTTTACCAACTGTTGGCAGTAGTTGAAATCATAATCAGTTTGTTTTTGATGTTTCAAAATCTGGTGCTGCCATGCAAAACAGTCCTTTTTTCATTTGCAAACAATCATCTGAGTTTGAATTTGAGCATAATATCAAGCTGAAATTTTGAACTGTTTGTTGATATAGTTTTTTATATTTCCTGCTTTGTTGGGCATTTGACCTCTACAATCAATTCATCATTAATTCCATTTGTACTAGCTCCAATAATTGGAATAGTTGCTGACAAAAACAAACCTTCTGGTTGTATCTAAATATCTACAGTTAACCACAAAAATGTGGTTACAATCATATTCAATTAATAATTTTATATAGTTACCTGGATATTGTAATTTTCTTCAATAATAGCAATAACCTCATCTTCTAAAGCAAGACTGCATTTTGCACTTAATGTAGTGATTGCTTTTGCACCCAGAATACAATCAACCAATGAGCCATTGAACCTTTTGCAGACTGATGTTTCATGCATCAATGAAGCAGTAATCCTTCCAAACCACAATTTCCACCAGATTGTAGTATCCCATTGCTGCACAGTCTTTTGGGAAACAAAATCCAAATTTGAAAAGTTTGCATTGATCTCATGAACAGCAAAGTTCAAGAATTCATTGCAATCTAGTTTTGAGGTATTCTCAAAATACTTCATCATTAGCACATCCATAGCTAGCACACATTCTTCAGGGCAATCAATATGATGGGCAAGTAAACTGCTATTGGCAATTACATGACTTGTAGCCTGGAGAAATTGATCAACTTCTAATTTTTCTTTTCTGGAATCTGCTTGCCTAAATCAAAAATATAGAAATAGAAACATAAAATATAACTATATACATAATGAGATCAATGTTACACTTACTTTTACAAACTGCTATCAATGCAGGCTTTTTTGAATTACTGATTATTTCAGTCATTACAGGCTCACACAATCTCCTATAAAGCCACATTATAAAGGCAATTGAATGTTTGCAACTGCAACTTTGTGCCATGCATCCTTTGCAGCAAACAGATATAATTTTTATACCCAATTATATAATTGCAATACATTGATAAGGGCTGTTAGCAATTTTATGTTTGGGTGTGATCACACATTGCACTTCACAAACATTAAATTAATATTTCACATCGACATATCCAATGGCTTCATCACCATAATTACTCCATGCTGCTCTGTTAGCCTTTGTATTTGAAACACCAGGAATACTGAAAGCAGGTGATGTTGAAAAATCATCAGCTATCATGGTATCTGTAATAACTAGCAAGTTAATTGCAATTGACTTCAAATGAGCAAAACCATCATTTGTATGGCTGATGACATCAAACCAGTTTTGTTGCCGGATGACATAACAATCTTATTTGTGTAATAGGGGATTACAGTTTTATTTCTTTTTTATAGCTCCAAAAAAACACAGTAACTAATCTTATAATCTTTAAATTTTTTGAATTTATTTCAAAATCTAAATTTCATGAATAACCCCCATTCCAAGTTTTTATATTTTGTAATATTTTTTAATATAAAAACTTGTTTAAAATAATGGATTTTTACAAATAATACAAGTTTAATATTTATTAATTCATTTTTATTTTCCAAGATCTTCAATTGCTAACTCATTCAAGTTGTTGAAATTCCTGATGTAACTCCATTAAAGTTATATGTGTTGAATACAACTTAGCCTATATTTCTCACTTTCAGAAGTCATTTCAGGTTGAAAACAATCATTCTTTTTTCATTTATTTCTTAGTATTGTACATAGATTACTTTGCTGATTTTTCAATGCATACTGTAGAGTCACTCACTGAAATTTTGTGAAATCTTATCAAGTATTTATTTTAATTTTTTGTATTTACATCAGTTTGACGTCACACTTATAATTTCGATCTTAGTTTGCTATTGCTAGTTTGTTGTCCCCTCAATGTTGCTGATTTGTATTGCTCAAATTGAATTTGCAAGAGAAATGAATTGTCTAGCATGATTAAACTACGTTAACAATTCAAGTGTAAACAAAGGCAGGTAATGAACTCATTTTTGTATAAGACTGAGAGAACATGTAGAAAAAGGTTAATAGATTTTATCTAGCTTCAACCACTGTTTTACCTTTGTATTTACCTTTTTATTATTTTTCAATTTGAAAATAATTGCTTAAGTTTGGCAACAATTTGGGAGTGCTTTCTCAAGTACAGGGTGACACATAGCTCCTGGAGGTCTTTCAGACTATACAGCCCAAATTGTGGACCATTTAGGTTATGTATATGGTTAGGTATAGGGTAATAATAAACCTCTAATTCAGAGTTCAACACATACATGCACTTATAAATTACAACACTGTGATGATACCATGCTGTTGGCAAACTCGAATGTCTGGTAATTACAGACTATTAACTAGTGAGGTGAGAGATAAAAATGAAAATGAGATGCTTTACTTTTCAACATTAGATAGAAATTAAAAGTGAGACAAATAGTGTAGCACCAGTCACTTAGGTTAAACACTTTCCTTTCATTCATTCTGGATGCTTTGCTTTGGCTGGAAGCCATACAAATTGGTCATCTTGGATTTTACCTAAAGTAAATAATTACTTGGATGAATTACCAATGTTATATCTATAAGTTCTTTGCTACTCCAACCTCTGGAATCATGGCTGTACTTTGTATGAACACTACCTTAAACCTTCTGTAGAGTCAAATAGTTTTCTAGTTAAATTACCCTGCCAGCCCATGATTCTACAATACCAAGCATATTATAATGATTATTTACTTTTTAGAGTAATAGATAGATAGATATATTGTATAATGTAGAATCATTTGCAGTAAATAGAACAGCACTTGGGAACTTAATGTCATGGCAGAAGGTTGCAAGAGAGACCATCTTGTAGCAGCACTGATTCTAGCAAAAAATGAGCAAACAGAAAACATTGGAAATTCATCCAAGAAACTAGTATCTGTTTAGAGAGAAAAACATCCAGGACAACCAATTCATATGGTGCATGCTGGAGTGCTATCCAACATGATAAGTTCATAAACTTGTTTGAACAGTGCTACTCTATTTGTTTCACATTTAAATTTCTAGCTCAATAAACCATCTCCTTGTTTTCATATTTCTCAGCTCATGTCATAATAGCATGTAATTACCATGCATTTATGCTAACCAACAGTATAATATCATCACAGTGTAATCTAATATTAGTGTCAGTTCATGTTGCATTTAAGCAAAACAGTTTTTTATCTCTACACATAAACATACACCTAGCCTAATGTGGTCCATGATTTGGGCTACATTTGTCAGGGAACAAGTCATTGTCTTAGGATCAGAGGAGTAACTCCCAAATTGTCACTGGAAACTTATGCAATTATTATAACCATCAGGATAGAAAATTATCAAAAACAGTGAAGAGAGAATGAATGCAGTTTCAATGAAAAGCAATAAATTGCAACATTTTGACAATGGCTTCCTCATATTTATACAAAATATACAAAACAAAGTAATGAAGAAGGACTCTTACCTGCTCCCAAGAATAGAAGACATGTTGTATGAAGAAAGCAAACATAAATACTTTATGTCAATAGATCTATGCAAGGCATATTGGCAGGTGCAGATGGAAGAGGAAGATATTGAAAAAACAGCATTCATCACACTGTATGGAATGTATGAGTGGATTTATATGGCGTTTGGTCTGTGTAATGTGCTGGTGACTTTCCAGAGATACATAAAAAGGTACTAAATAAAAAGAAACATAAAATTGAGGAGGGTGTAAATGCATACATAGACAATATCATCATAACAAGTGACCCCATAAAGGAATATCTCAAGAAGCTGGAAAGGACACTCCAAATCCTAGAAAAAGCAGGACTGCAGATCAAGGGAAATAAGTGTGATATACTGAAGGAGAAGATCATATTCTTGGTGCAAGTGCTAGAAAAGGGATGGATATTTATGAAGGATAATGCAAGAGACATGATCTGGAAGATAGAGAAGCCAAACAAAAAGAAAGATATACAGATGATAATGGGCTTTTTCAATTATTACAGAACATTCATACCTAACATTGCTGGAAAAACTGCCAAGATGACATGACTAATGAGGAAGTCAGTACCCTTTATATGGACATGGCAGTAACAAGAAGAATTGGACACATAAAGGAAAAATTTGCAAAATTTCCATCACTAAATGTGCCTGATTATAATGAGACATTCAAATTGGACTGTGATGCAAGCACAGTGGCAATCAGAGTGACACTAGGACAGATGAAGAACAAAAAGAAGGTGCAAATACAATTCTGGACAGATGAAGAACAAAAAGAAGGTGCAAATACAATTCTTTAGCCACAAACTGAAACTGAGAGAACTATGGCTAGATGAAATTGGAGATGCTAGCTCTTATTGAAAGTATTAAGAAATTCCACCACTTTTTAATAAGAAGAGAATTCAGAGTCCACACAGATAACAGTGGCCTGGCATGGCTGAAGAAGTTCTTGGGAGACAAATCAGGAATAGAGTTGAGATGGATCAAATATCTAAATGAATTTACTTTCACCATCAAACAACAGAGAGGTGCACTGCACACTAATGCAGACTTTTGGACAGTCTCCCAGAGTACCAAAGAGATGCAGTGATGGAGGATGGCAAGAAGAAACAATTCCAGTTCCTACCACATACATAGTATGAAGGACTACCCAAAATAAACATTGACAAAAATTGGCCAGCAGTCCTATGAATTATGATAAGGGAAGAGATATCCAAACAAGAAATCATAGAAAAGCAAAGATACAATGTGATACTATATGAAATCATAAAAAAACTGAAAGATCTGTAACTAAAGTGTGACATAATCTATCAAGACTATCATGATTGGTCAGGATGAGAGGAAAAGAATGAAGAAACAAAGACTAAAATTATTATTGATTATAATGATTAATTGTAAATCATGATAGGATTGATTATTCAGTTTGTAAAATGTTTTGTGCAGTTAATACTTAAAATTATACTCGACGGTATTTGACAAAACAAAAGATGGTCAATCAGCATAGTCAAATTAAAGCTGACGTTGCGTAAAATTAACAGAAATATTAAAGCGAGGGAAAACTGTCAACAAGAAAGAATAGCAGGTACTTGTCGAGTGTTTAATTGTTTATCAAAAAGTGCTATAAATATAATGCATTGGATGTAATAATTGATGAGCAAATCTACTTTGGATTAGTTTTCTATTGCCAGGTCATTTTGTATATTTAAATGGAAAGCTAAACGTATACAAACTAGGGTAATTGTATGGTGGTCTCCCACCTCCAGTTTACGTTGTACTCTAAGGT
>CABFPE010000747.1:36296-51091 GCA_900660155.1 Hofstenia miamia
ATATATTATGAAAGTGCTGAAAAACAAGACACATAGAATGGTGTAACATCCTCCACCTGGCCTATTTGCACAAGGTATTATCATTAGTAACAATCACTCAAATAAATGGCGGGTGAGGATTTACTGATTTAGTAAACCGCCAGACGTTTCCTCTTTGTTTAACTGGTTAGGTTAATTTGAGTACTAACTATCATTGTTTAGATGACGACAACCGTGTGGCGTTTCCTCTTCAATTCATCTGTGGGCTACTGCCTGAAGCCAATCTCCACACCACAGTTCTCCTCCTTCATGAACAATGACCAAGTCCACTGCACCATCTCAGCTCAATGGGAATTATTTATGTGTACCCTACATTAGCTCAGTGCATGTACTCATGTCAAGATGTAACTGACTTAAACTCAATGTTGTAAAGTGTTTGTTAGATTGATTAAGTAAAGCAACTGGGCGTTGACACTAACTGCAGTTATTTAATATTAAAGTAGCCATTACTGTAAAATTACTGGCTTTAGAAATTTATTTAATAAGTTGCAGTTCCCTACACCTACATTTAATAACAATACATGTAAAGTCATTTATTCAGTCGATTATAGTCAAGTCTCCTACTATTAATAAAAGATAAATATCCCTAGGGTTTGGCTATCCAGCCATTTCAAGCATATATTAAATTGTACATGTATAGATCGATAGTCAGACTAGGCAAGAATCGAAAAACTCCTATCCGTAACATAAGTGCTGTTTCATGACTGGCACAAGGACCCTTCGAATTGATCCCGTGATGGAATCCAGCCACTACTCAACACAACTTGCCTAGCTGAACATTTTATTAAATATCAAACCAGATAAATGAAGAATGAAAATAAAATAAACTCCGAAGAATTTATTGTTCATCAAATTTCCTCTAAATTCTAAGCTATTTATTTAAAAAGTTTTAAGTACCTGCTGATTTTGAATTTTGAATTAATCTTCTGCCAATATGGCTGTTCTTATGTAAGCGTAATTTTGCTTGTTACAATTTGTCAAATAATACTTAATCAGCTCCAGTATTTTTCTTAGAATGTACAATATTGTAACTTAGTTGCATTTACAAAATGAATAAGATAATTAACTAAATTTTTACAATCATATTTCTGATCACTATTAATCATTCAACATTAGTTTCTTGTTTGCAGCTTATTCCTTTTGGGTGATGCTACACGCCCTCCTCAGCTTGCATTATGGAAAGCCATGGTCACTCCCCATGCACGAGAGTGTATGCTTGTCGTATAAGTGACTCTGCCTCAGAATCTTCCCATGTTATCATTGCGTACTCAGATTGCTTCAACATTTTCAGTACTGCCTCTTCTTCAGTGGTAACAGTGTTTGCATATTTTAGAAATCGGGTTTCTCTGATGTTCTCCACTATAGGTGTCAACTCTCACAATTCATTCATTTTTCGTGAGAAAATTTCAAAGTATTTCTCATACAAGCAAATGCCTTTTATTGCTATTAGGAGCGTCATTTACACATTGGCTTTACACATGTGGGCTAGGTCTGCTCTCATCTGTGTGTTCGGGTAAAAGAAGGTAAAGACCTTTCATAGGCTGCGTGTGTTTGCTACATCTTTATAGAAAAAGCTGATGTTGTCCACTACTTCTTGCTCTGATATCTCGCCAGGGTCATTCTTTCTGATGCGCATCATAGTGACGATCTCTACTCTTTTTGTCACATCATAGTAATGATACTTTTGTTCCCACATATTGGTCCATACAATGTCATTAACTCCCAAAAATAGCATGACTGCCCGCGGCTGGTGTTTCTCTATTTCATCTCTCAGTTCTTGGAGTTGGATATGTATTGCTCTTCCTCTCGTATATAACTGATCTGGGGTGATGTTTCCCTCTATGTAGATGTGTTCCTTATTGTCGTTTTCTAGCAATATCTTTTTTGTTCTCTTGTAATCTTCCTGTTCTGTCATTTCTACAGCTTTGCATTGTGAATTCATGTATGATTTGTATTCATGTAGAAATGCTTTCGCTGGTCTTACCTCCTTTGGGAGTCTCCATCTTGGCAGTACCATGGGTATTGCAATCTTTTTTGGTGGCGTACATAGTAAGATCTTTGTATTGACGAGTCTCTCAATTTTGTCATAAGTGCCCGTTTTGTTGGATGCTGTTGCTAAGCCAATGGTGGCGGGGTAGTTCATTTTTGCTTCTGGGATTGTCTCCCAAAATGATTGTGTTAGTCCCTGTTTGCTCAATTTCATTTGTTTGCGTTCTTGTATATCAATCCTCAATGTAATGCATTCAACATCAACTGTGATCTGATTGAATGGTTTCAACAGTTCTTCTAGTTCTGTGTGAGTGAATGCCTCAGTGAACATTAGTTTCATTGTTGCGACTGTTTGTTGCTCCCTTATTCTCTGGTAATTTCTTTCTGCTATCTCTTTCTTTTCTTTTGCTCGACATGTCCTTTCAGTATCCAGTTTTTTGCCTGAGTGTTCATTGGTGATAACGCGATTTTGAACTTTTTAGCCTTCGTGAGTTTTATTCTTTGGTTCCTTGTTATGGGCAACCTGAGGTCTCTTTCTTCTGTGAGCAGTATCGCTAACAACCATGTGGATGTCCTGTATCTAATTTCTGGCGCATTCTTTTCCTCCAAAATTAGTTTACGAAAATCCTTCTTTGTGTTCAGTTCATATGCTCAATTGATTTCTGCCAATACCATCTCTACTGTTTTGTGGTATTTCCACGCCAGTGCCTCTATTCTGATTTCAGGCCACAATTCGTCTATTTTCTTCTGCAACTTCATGTTCGCCCAAATGTTCTGAATTTCTTTTAAATGCTCCTGGCATTGAGTAATGCTGCATTTAATAAATAATGTCATGGCTTTCTCTAGTCCTTCATTTTGTTGTAGCATTTCCGCTGTTTTCATTTGTTGGAACAGATCTATTGCTATACTATTATCTATCATGATTCCGTATATCTGCGCCCAATAATCAATTTGCAAGTCAAAACGAATTAATTTGGAGATTCTGAACTCTTTCTTCTCCCATGGGAAGAAGTTTTCTGTTCATAGTACCATATCTTTTAGATATTTCGGTAATTCCTCCAGGTTTTCTCTCATCACTATAACGACTATTCTTGTCTGTTGTACTCTCGCCATTCGTACTGTTTGATCAATCTGTTTTTGTAAATTCTTGTTGTATTCCTTTTCTCTTAACACGTGTATGATTGTTAAGTTTTCTTCGTCTAGATTTATCTCCGGAATCTTTGCTATCTGTTCCTTGTAAGCCATGAGTGCCTGGGCTGTTTCCAGTGTAAAGTCTTCGTTGAATGTTATGTGAATCGTGCTTCTCATATATGGCCTATCGATTGTTTTGTTTAACTCCTGTGGGTAGCTGATCAGTACTTAACTTTGGGCTGATTGTCTGCATCTAGGAGAATTGGCAGATTGCTCCCTTCCATTTTGGCGGTTTTCCTGATTAGTGTTTTAGTTTCTGGAGATAGCTTTTCAAACGCATTATGCCGCATTTTTGTAGTTGCCATGAAATAGGGGTGCAACGTTTCCCCGTCAATTTTGGACATTTGCTTTTCTCGCTCTCTAGATCTTACTGTATGCTCTGATGTTGTTTCTGAGGAGGCCTCTATTTGCCTCATCCGTAAAGGTAATCTGCTGGTGCTCGGCTCACAGTCCATAGGCTGTGAACCTGTGCCACTGGTGTCAACTGAGTTGCCCTTGAATCAGCTATCAGTTACAACCAATGGTACTTGACCAGCTGTGGTTCTGGTGGAGATACCTTCAGCCTTGAATTGCTTCCGGATCTCCACGGTTCTTCCACCACTCACACCTTCCCCTGGAACTCTGGTTGTTTCACCGCCCTTGAATCAGCGAGGTGATCCCCTGGAAGGAAAGTTAAGCTGTGAAGAGGCTGATTGTCCGTTCGTATCTCTGCCCTTGAATCAGCCTTGAGTACTACTAGGACGCCTCTTAACTCTGCGTCGTTTATTGACCATCTCGTCGTTCTCATCCCTTCTGCCCTTGAATCAACATCTGGTTTGAGAACTCCTGCGCACTTGCCTCCTCGTGTTTGTGATCAGGATTCCATTGGTTGGTTGATTTCGCCTCACTCATTTCCTGAGTGGTTGATGCATCCTTCTCTAATTTCCTAAATGCAGTTATTAAATCTATATCCCATATTTCAGGGTTATATATAGTTTTATTTCTTGCAGCCCTCTGGGGTTGCACTCTCCTTTCTAGTTGTTTGTTTCCAATATCCGCTGTGAATTCTTCCTCGAATTCCTCCTCCAGCAGGCTATCTAAATCACACATATCGTACATAACCTCTTTGCCATTAATTCGGCTTAATTTAAATTTGGCACTTCCGTCTATCTTAGTCTCCTCAGTGTCTGCCGTTGCTCTTTTTAAATTTTGGAAGTGCAGTAATCTCCCGTTGTCTAACATATATTCATTATTTGGCAATTCTTGCATTATTGTATGTGGTCCGGACCAGACTGTTTTTAATTTGCGGTCTTGATTCATGTCTGTTAGTTTCATTGGTGCGAATGCGTAGACTTTATCGCCTACTTTGTGTGCGTGCCTGTAAATTTTTTTATTATAGTTTTGCTGTTGTCTTACTGCTGATTTCTTCGTGTTGTGACATATGGTTTTGTGAATTGCTGCGATCTGTTTGCATAATTGGTTTACATATTCGTTGTTCAAAGCTCTACTATAGTTAGTGTATTGCATCAATAGTGGTGTAGCTGCCTCTCGGCCGAACATTGCTTTGAATGGGGTGATTCCAGTTGTTGAGTGTACCAACGTGTTATAGAAATACTCTATCATCTCAATCACCTCTCTCCATTTATTTCCGCTAATCCTTGTTGTTGTTACTCTTATCAATTTTATAAGAGTTCTGTTTAACCTTTCCACCACACCATTTGCCTGCAGGTGGTATGCTGTTGTTCTTTCTCTCACTATTTCTAGCATCTTTGAGATTTCTTGAAATAGGCTGCTCTCAAATTGTGGTCCATTATCAGATATGATTGTTTCCATTGGACCAAATCACAGTATCCACTCCTTCATTACTATTTCTGCTGTGGTTTCCACAGTTGTGTTCCTCATTGGGATCATCCTTGCGTATTTCGTGAAGTTATCCACCATTAGTAATAAGAATTGATACCCCTTGTTGTCTTTCGATAATTGTTCCAAGTTGATGTGAACTATTTCGTTCAGTTGTGTGGCGATAATTTTTTCCAGTGGTGCTCTTTGTGTTGGGAATCATTGGCTGTTATGTAACAAACATGTAGTGCATTTGTTGATGATGTCTTCAATTACTTTTCTTACTGCTGTTGTTATGAATCGCCCATTAAATGTTTTCTCTGTTTGCATTATTCCTAGGTGGCCTTTTTCGTGTATCTGTTGTATAAGATCTCTTTTGAAATACTCTGGTATCACAATCCGATTGTTTTGCCCTTCAACGTACAGTAACCCATTTCGGTTTGTTTTCCACTTG
This sequence comes from Hofstenia miamia, assembly GCA_900660155.1. Classification (NCBI taxonomy): domain Eukaryota; kingdom Metazoa; phylum Xenacoelomorpha; order Acoela; family Hofsteniidae; genus Hofstenia; species Hofstenia miamia. Next base: position 41,788 of record CABFPE010000747.1, read on the forward strand.
TAGCGTTCAAAGTAACTTGCTGTTAGTTTTGATAGCATCACCTGGGGTTCTTTCAGTTTCCTTATTATTTCATTGAGGATTACATCGTCCTGTTGTTTCTCTATGATCTCCTTTTCAGAGATTTCTTCCTTTATTATGATTGGTAGTACCGTTTGACCTTTCTTATCCACGTTGATCTCTGGTAGGTCGTCATATTGGTTGTGGGGTAGAAACTAGAATTGCTGTTTTTCTCTGTCTATCTTTTCCACATCTCTCTGGTACTCTGGCAATGACGTCCAAAAGTCTGCGTTGCTATGTAAGGTGCCCTTGCGATGCTCTATTGTAAATGTGAATTCATTAAGATATTCTATCCATTGGGATAAGATGCCAGATTTATCTCCCGAAAATTTTTTTAGCCATGAAAGGCTGCTGTTGTCAGTGCATACCCGGAATTCTTTTCCAATCAAGGAGTATCTAAACTTTCTTATGCTCTCAACTAGGGCTAACATTTCCACTTTGGTGGAGCTGTAATTCTCCTTGCTTGCCCGTAGTTTACAGCTAAAGAATTGTATCGGTACTTCTTTCCCCTTTTTCATCTGTCCTAGTGTTGCTCCTATGGCAACCTTACTTGCATCACAGTCTAATATGAATTGTTCATTATAATCCGGTGTATTGAGTGATGGCAGTTTTGCTAGTTCCTCCTTGATGTTATCCAGTTCCTCCTGTTCTTGCCATGTCCATATAAATGGTACTGATTTTCTCATGAGTTTTGTCATTTTCGCGGTTTTCCCTGTGATATTGGGGATAAATGTGCCATAATAATTAAAGAAACCCATTATTCTTTGGATATCTTTCTTGTTATTTGGTTTCTCTATTTTTCGTATCATCTCTCTTGCATTGTCTTTCATTGATATCCTCCCTTTCTCTATTGTTCTTCCTAGGAAGATGATTTTCTCCTTCAAGATTTCACATTTGTTGCCGTTTATTCGGAGTCCGGCTTTTCCTAGAATTGTCAATGTTCTGTCCAGTTTCTCTATATGCTCTTGTACCATATCGCTTGTTACGATTATGTCGTCTATGTATGCATTAATACCATCCTCCATTCTATGCGTCTTATTTTTCAGAACTTTCATTATATATCTTTGGAATGTCGCCGGCGCGTTGCATAGTCCGAACGCCATGTAGATCCACTCGTACAGCCCGTACTGTGTTATAAATGCTGTCTTCTCGATATCGTCTTCCTCCATTTGCACTTGCCAATAGGCCTTGCACAAGTCTAATGTTGTCTAGTGTTGTGAAATATTTGTGCTTACTTGCTTCATACAACATGTCCTCTATTCTTGGCAGAGGGTAGGAATCTTTCTTCGTCACTTCGTTTAGCTTTCAAAAGTCTATACATAGCCAGTATTTTTCTCCTTGTTTCACAAACACTGTTGGTGCTGCGTAGGGGCTTTCCCTTGGTCATATGATTTTATTGTCTATCAATTCTTTGAGTATGCGATTGTATTTGTCTTTCATTTGTTTGGGCACTCTTCTACAGAGGAGTTTTATTGGTTTGTCTGTGGTTGTAACTATCTTGTGTTTCTCCCCTACTGCCTGCCCCACACTTATCTCTCTGTAATTGAATATCCGTTTATGTTTTTCTAGCATTTCTCTTAATTGTCGCATCTTGTTTTCATTCAGGTGTTGGTAGTTCTTGCTCTCGATATCTGGGATTTTGTATTTGTCATTGATTGCTTTCATCCCAATGCCCTTGAATTGGCCCCTGGGAGTACTTGCCACTTGGATGGTGTTTGTCCACTCGCCCTTGAATTGGCCATGTGGAGTACTTTGCACTTCCACTTGTAAGTCCTCAAATCGACCATACAAGTTGTCGGCTCCATCTTCGTCTTCCAATGCTTTCCAAATCAGTCTAATGTTCGATTTCACATATTTCCCAAATATCCTAATGTGTGACTTCTTTAGATTTACATTCCGATTTGTTGGGTTGAGAATTGGAATTTTACCTCTTCCACTTTTTACTGCACATATGCTTGACGGCATTGACACCCTTTTTGTGTTTATTCCCTTGTTTTTGTAGATCATTACATCGACTGTCATTGCTTCTTCTGTTTCGATCTCATACATTTTCCATTGATGCAGCTGCAGATGTATGTCTTCTTGTAATTCGAACGTGATCATTTTGTCTTTTCCCTGTTCTTCTTCGATCTCGATCTCTTCCTCCTTGACTTTAATAGTTCTATCTGCATAGTTGATAACACACTTGTTTTTTATGAGGAAGTCGTCTCCCAAAATTATTTCGTATGGTAGCATGTTGTTGTGTGTATCCACTACTACCAGTGATTGTTCGAACGTCGTGTTTGCCACTCTTAGCTGGACTGCTTCCAATATTCCTTTCATATCAATATATTTGCCAGATGCATTTATGAGTCTTTTGTTACACTTGGTGAGATCTTCTCTTGTAAAACCTAACTTTGTTGGGCAGTCGTCTGTAATTATCAAAGTTGCCACTCCCATATCAATGGTTGCTTTTATCATTATTCTGTTAACAGATATTGTCATTGTATTCAGGGTTTTCGAGTACTCAGAATGTTAAGAACTTGAACTCAAATAACCTCGCAAAACTCGATCGGAAAAACTCGGAAGAGAAATCATCAAAACTCGAACTCGAACTCGCTCGAAAATCCACTCGAAAATAGCGTAAAAATTAAATTTCTTTAAATATCAATTTTCTTACGAATCACAAAAACTTTTTTTTAATCTTACAATTATATTAAAATAAATGTTTTTTACCTTAAAAACTCGGAATTAGAAAAAAACTCGATTGAACTCGGAATTTCATTTAAAAATTACTCGAACTTGAACTCGAAACATAAAAACTCGAACTCGGCCTGAGTAACTCGAACTCGACTCGAAAACCCTGATTGTATTCACTGTATCCATGTTCGCCATAATCATTACTGCTGCGCGGTTTTTGGGAGTTGGCGCTCCTTTTAGTTTTCTGATTCTTCTTCAGTTTGGGGTTCTTCGTTCATTTCTCCTTCTGATTCTATTAAGTCTTCATCTTCAAAGTACCCTTGTTCTTCTCCAATCATGTTTATTTGTTTGTGGTGCTCATCTCTTTTGTGTCCTTTCTTCAAGCAATTATAACACTTCACATCTTTTTCATGGACCTTCTTTGTTTTTCTGTCTCTTGTTTTTATTCTTATTGTTTTTTCCTGTTTATCTGTTTCATACATTTTTGTTGTGTTCTTTGGTTGGGTGTTGCTCCTCCACGTTGGTGTTTCTCTGTGCCATGCTGCTTTCTCATTTATTCTTGTGTTGTTCTAGATCGTGACTTGTATATCCACTGCCTTTCTAATCATCTTCTCTAGCTTATTGTCTACATTGCACTTTATTTCAAATTGAGCCCTTATATTGTTGGGCATCCCTTTGCAAATGTGCGAAAAAGGTCATATTTTGAATATTGGTTTTCTCTTGAGCTTAGTGTAACCAACCTCTCGACCTGCTGTATGTAATTGCAGATGTCGTCTGTCTTCTTCATTTTCATTCCATTTAAAATTATCCTATATTGATTTTTGAAACTTTCATTTCTGTAATATTCTATGAAGTCGCCAATTAGTAGTTCATAGTCTGTTTTTGTTTCCGGATCTAGCAGCAGATAATGCTGCGCTGCCACTCCCGTCAAGTATAGGGGGAATCTCGCCACTGCTGAGTGTTGGCTCACTTTTCTTTCTGCCATCATTAGCTCAAACATTTGGAGCCATTCCCTGAAAGTTGGGTTGTAACCATCTACTCTGCCATTAAATTTTGGTAGTGTGGCTTTACAAGGGATCATGTTGTTTCCCACTTCCTGGTTCAGTATTGAGTTACTGTATTTGGGTTTCATGTGTTTTGTTGTCCCTTCTTCTTTTCGTAATTGTGTGGTTATTGCCTTTGTGATCTCATCTATAAATTTCTTCTTCTCCACCTCATTCTCATCGTCTGAAGAATCTCCTTCTGATAGGTGATCATTGAATGGTGAAGCTTGTAGTTGGCGTTCTTTTCTGCCTACGAACTGAAAGTTGTGGGAATGTATCTCGTCTTGTCGTTCTTCTTTGTTCAATTGCAACAGTCTCAGTTTGTCTTTTAGATGAGCTATTTCTTCTTGCCTGAAATCTTTGTCTCCGATTGGTCATTTGTCTTCCACTTCCAGCAAGTCCCGTTGTGGTTGTGCTGGCTGTTTATTGTTGTTTGTTTCAAGTCGGATTATTTTGCTTCTCAGTTGCGTTATCTCTGTGGCTTGTATATCTTTGTCTTGTATTAGCCGCCAGTTTGTTATCTCCCATACATTATTCTTTTCTTGCAAAAGCTGATTCTGCTCTAGAAATCTACTGTTTGATTCTGTTAATTGTTTCGTAAGTGCCTTGATCTCATTTTGGAACACTTTGCTTTGCTCGATTAATCTGGTATCCATGTCAATTTGGATGTTTCTGATTGTTTCCGCACTCGCCAATTCAATGTCTTCTATCCTTTTTGTTAGTAGACCAATTTCCTCTCATAGTAATTTCTCAGTCTCATTATTCTTTCTCAGAATTTCCATGATTTCTGGGGTTCCTGGTTTGGAAGAGGATTCCTGTCTTGTTGACTCTGGGGTCTGGGTTGCTTCCGAGTTCCTTGGATAGGATGACGATCAAAGAATTGCAGTGCAGACCACCTACAAAAAACTCAATATGATGACAAATGCTACCTCCTGGAAAAATATCAAAGCCTGCCTTATGGATATGGAGGCAAACATAATAATTATAGTATTATATATTCATGCATGTTTTTAGATATTACACCTCCACTACTATATAATGAAATTGGCTGCTCCTGTAATATCCTCTACCAGGCTTTATCACTGCTTGTCTACTGTTACCTTGTAACATTAGCTGTGTTATTGCGGGTAAGGATTTACTTGTTGTTACTGCTTGACTAGTTTCTTCCATTACTTTATGTAACCTTAATTAACTATTCACTTTTTAGGTGACGAAGCCATGTGGTAACCTCTGTAGCAATCTTCTAGTGGGCATCTGCCTGAAGCAGNTGTCAACGCCCGGTTGCTTTATTAAATCAAAACAACAAACACTCTACAAAAAATTGAGTTTAAGTCAGTTACAACTTTACTTGAGTGCACGCACTAAGCTAACGTAAGGTACACATAATTAATTCCAGTTGAGCTGAGATGGTGCCATGGACTCAACCATCGTTGTAGAAGGAGAGGAACTGTGTTGTGGAGATCGGCTTCGGGCAGTGGCCCATGGAAGAACTGAAGAGGAAACATCATACTGCTCTGTCACCTAAACAGTGATAGTTAATACTCAATTATTTGATTAACGTAACTAGTTAATAATAGAGGATGGTCTGATGGTTCGACAATTTGGTAACACCTCACCCGCGATTTACCGAGCACTCATTATCAGTAATCAGACACGGCGCAATAAGCTAGGTGGAGGATGTTACACAAGCAGTGGGTGAAAAACACAGAATAGTTACAACAACAGGCAAACCAATTAAGCTACCATTCAGAAGGGTCCCTGAACAGATGAAAGATGAATACAATCACATACTGGAGGAACTAATTGACAATAAAATCATCTGCCCAAGCAAGAGCCTATATGCAGCACCAAACATATTCATGAAGCAGGGGGACAAGTATCACCAATGCATTGACTTTTGTAAATTAAATGAGGTGACAAAAAAGGATTCATACCTCCTACCATGGATAGAGGACATGCTCTATGAGGCCAGTAAGCATAAATATTTCACAACATTAGACCTATGCAAAGCCTACTGGCAGGTAAAGATATTGAGAAGACAGCATTCATAACTCCATATGGCTTATACAAATTGATATATTTGGCATTCAGACTGTGTAATGAACCAGCAACCTTCCAGAGATATATTATGAAAGTGCTGAAAAACAAGACACATAGAATGGTGTAACATCCTCCACCTGGCCTATTTGCACAAGGTATTATCATTAGTAACGATCACTCAAATAAATGGCGGGTGAGGATTTACTGATTTAGTAAACTGCCAGACGTTTCCTCTTTGTTTAACTGGTTAGGTTAATTTGAGTACTAACTATCATTGTTTAGATGATGACAACCGTGTGGCGTTTCCTCTTCAATTCATCTGTGGGCTACTGCCTGAAGCCAATCTCCACACCACAGTTCTCCTCCTTCATGAACAATGACCAAGTCCACTGCACCATCTCAGCTCAATGGGAATTATTTATGTGTACCCTACATTAGCTCAGTGCATGTACTCATGTCAAGATGTAACTGACTTAAACTCAATGTTGTAAAGTGTTTGTTAGATTGATTAAGTAAAGCAACCGGGCGTTGACACTAACTGCAGTTATTTAATATTAAAGTAGCCATTACTGTAAAATTACTGGCTTTAGAAATTTATTTAATAAGTTGCAGTTCCGTACACCTACATTTAATAACAATACATGTAAAGTCTTTTATTCAGTCGATTATAGTCAAGTCTCCTACTATTAATAAAATATAAATATCCATAGGGTTTGGCTATCCAGCCATTTCAAGCATCTATTAAATTGTACATGTATAGATCGATAGTCAGACTAAGCAAGAATCGAAAAACTCCTATCAGTAACATAAGTGCTGTTTCATGACTGGCACTAGGACCCTTTGAATCGCTCCTGTGATGGAATCCAGCCACTATTCGACACAACTTGCCTAGCTGAACATTTTATTAAATATCAAACCAGATAAATGAAGAATGAAAATAAAATAAACTCTGAAGAATTTATTGTTCATCAAATTTCTCCTAAATTCTAAGCTATTTAATTAAAAAGTTTTAAGTACCTGCTGATTTTGAATTTTGAATTAATCTTCTGCCAATATGGCTGTTCTTACATAAGCGTAATTTTGCTTGTTACAATTTGTCAAATAATACTTAATCAGCTCCAGTGTTTTTCTTAGAATGTACAATATTGTAACTTAGTTGCATTTACAAAATGAATAAGGTAATTAACTAAATTTTTACAATAATATTTCTGATCACTATTAATCATTCAACGTTAGTTTCTTGTTCACAGCTTATTCCTTTTGGGTGATGCTACAATGGAGGAAGGGGTTGACACCTATATAGATGATATCATAGTAACTAGTGATACAATCCAAGAACATCTGGAAAAATTAGAAAGAACATTAACAATATTGGAGAATGTAGGACTTTGTATTAATGGGAACAAATGTGACATTCTCAAAGAGAAAATAGTATTTCTAGGAAGAATGATAGAGAAAGGCAGGATATGCATGAAAGATAATGCCAGAGAAATGATCTATAAAATAGAAAAGCCCAATAACAAGAAAGATATACAGAGGATAATGGGATTCTTCAACTACTACGGGACTTTCATCCTGAACACAGCTGGTAAGACAGCAAGGATGACCAGATTAATGAGGAAATCAGTACCATTTGTATGGACCTGGCAGGAGCAGGAAGAATTAGATAACATCAAAGAAGAACTGATGACACTGCCATCTCTTAACACACTGGACTACAACAAACAATTTATACTGGATTGCAACACAAGTAAAGTGGCAACTGGGGCCACATTGGGACAAATTAAAAATGGGAAAGAAGTCCCCATTCAATTTTCCAGTCATAAGTTGAGAGCAAGCAAAGAAAACTATGGAACTACCAAAGTGGATATGCTGGCACTAATTGAAAGCATTAAAAAATTTCGACACTTCCTGATTGGTAGGTAGAGAATTCAGGGTATGCACAGACAACAGCAGACTGGCATGGTTGAAGAAGTTTTTGGGAGACAAGTTTGGAATAGTGTCACAATGGATTGAATACTTGAACAAGTTCACATTCACAATTGAGGATAGGAAAGGCACCCTACATAACAATGCAGACTTCTGGACATTGCTACCAGAATATCAGAGAGATGTGGTAAAAATAGATGGAGAGAAAAAACAGTTTCAATTTTTGCCACACACTGAATATGAGGGATTGCCAGAAATAAACGTGGACAAAAAATGTCAAGCCATACTACCAATACTAATGAGGGAGGAAATATCTGAAAAAGAAATAGTGGATAAACAGAGAGACAACATAATCATCAGTGAAAGAAGATAGAAGAACCTCTGACAACATTATCAAAAACTAATGGCGGGATAGTATGAATGTTATAAATGGAAGATAAACAGAAATGGATTACTATACATCAAAGGCAGGAATAACCAGATTGCAATACCAGACTATTTTAAAAGAGAATTGATAAGGAAGATACATGAGAAGGGACACCTAGGAATCACACAGACAGGAAAAACCTTCAATGCAACGTTTATAAAAACAGCCATGAGGAAAGTTATCAAAGACATTATCAAAAAGTGTATGACATGCCTTCTAGACAATAAACAGCACTTTCCAACACAAAGGGCACCAATGGAGAAAATCATCTCAACACAACCAAATGGGATAGTCCACATAGATCTGGAAATGCTGTCCAAGGATGCAGAAGGCTATCAATATCTACTGGTGATGGTAGGCAATTTTACAAAATATGCAAGGATAGTCCTAATGAAGAATATCACAGCAGAAACCACAGCAGAACTAGTATTAAAAGAATGGATCCTATGACTTGGGCCAATGGAAACAATCATAACAGATAAGGGGCCCCAATTTGAGAGTGGACTCTTCCAAGAGATAGTGTAACATCCTCCACCTAGCTTATTACGCCGTGTCTAATTACTGATAATGAGTACTCGGTAAATTGCAGGTGAGGTGTTACCAAGTTGTTGAACCATCAGATCTTTCTCTCTTATTAACTAGTTATGTTAATTTAATATTTGAGTATTGACCATCACTGTTTAGATGACAGAGCAGTATGACGTTTCCTCTCCAGTTCTTCCATGGGCTCCTGCCCAAAGCCAATCTCCACAAGACAGCTCCTCTCCTTCTCAAATGATGATTGAGCCCATGGCACCACCTCAGCTCAACTGGAACTAATTATGTGTACCTTACGTTAGCTCAGTGCATGCACTCAAGTAAAGTTGTAACTGACTTAAACTCAAATTTGTAAAGTGTTTGTTGTTTTGATTTAGTAAAGCAACCAGGCATTGACACTAACTGCATTTACATAATATTAGAATAGCCATTACCGTAAAACTATCAGCTTAACAATTTAAGTAATAAGATTGCAGTTTCCTACACCTACATTTAATAGTATTACATGTAAGGTCATTTATCAAGTCAATTATAGTCGAGTCTCCTACATTTAAGAACATATGTATATATTCCTAAGTGTCGACTATCCAGT
>CABFPE010000747.1:51263-68625 GCA_900660155.1 Hofstenia miamia
TAAATAATCAAACCAGATAAGAGTAGAATGAAAATAAAATAAACTCTGAAGAATTTATTGTTCATCAAATTTCTGGTTAGTTCAAAGCTATTTATAAAAATTTTCCAAAAGTACCTGCTGATTTTAAATTTCAAATGATTCGTCTGCCAATATGGCTGTTCCTACGTAAGCGTTATTTCGCTCAATTTAATTTGTCAAATGCTGCTTGATTGGCTAACAAGTTTTCTTAATTTGAACAATATTAAAGCTTAGTTGCATCTTACAAAAATAACTAAGATCATTAACTAAATTTCACAATCAATTCTAATTAATATTAATCATTCGACATTGTTCTTCACTTGCAGCTTAGTTGCTTTTGGATGATGCTACAATAGCAAAACTCCTGGAAATTGCAAGTGAATGAACAACAGCATACCACCCACAGGCCAACAGAGCAGTGGAGCAACTTAATCAAGCACTAATCAAGTTAATTAGAGTGGCAACATCAAGGATAGGAGGAAAAAATTATCAAGATCATCAAGTACTATTACAATACGTCAGTACATGCAATGATGAGAGTCTCACCATTCAAGGCAATGTTCAGAAAAGCAGCTGTGACCCTGCTATCAATGCAATATACCAACTACAGTGGAAAATTGGATAATGAATTTGTAAAACAACTGAAGAACCAGATCACAGGAATCCACAAAACAATGTGCCACACAATAAAGAAATCAGCAGTGAAACAGCAGCATAATTATAATAAAAAAATTTACAGTCATGCACACAAAGTAGGAGACAAGTTATACATGTTCACACTGATTAAACTTAGAGACACAAACCAAGTCTGGAAGTTGAAAACAGTATGGTCTGGCCCCCACATGATAACACAAACACTACCAAATAATGAATACATGCTAGACAATAACAGACTGTTACATTTTCAAAACTTGAAGAGAGCAACAGCAGACATTGAAGAGACAAAGATATATGAGAACACCAAATTCAAAATATGCCAAATTAACATCAATGAAGTTATATATGATTTGAATGATATAGATAGTGTGCACAAAGAAGGATTTGATGATGAATTCACAGTGGATGCTGGAAATGATAGTTTGAGAGAAAGAGAGTGCTGCCCCAAAGAACAGCAAGAAATAAACCTTTATATGACCCTGAAGAAGAGAGTGCACAGGAATCAACAACCAGAGGAACTCTCAACTAAGAACAGGAGAAGGAGAGTTCACAGAAGTTCTCAAACCAGATGTCAACCCCAGGGCAGTAGGGATGAGAATGAGGAACCAACAAATAGACGATGTAGAGTGAGGTGTCCTAGTAGTCCCCAAGGCTGATTACTGGGCAGGGAGATCAACAGACAAAGAGCCTCTCCCACCAGGGATCTGCACCACCAATTCAAGTGCATGCAGAAAACTGGTGCACAGCAGCACAACTTTTCTTTTGTGAGTCCATGATGCTGATTCAAGGGGGTGAGACACTGGGAGTTGCAGAGGAAGGTGTAAGTGGTGGAAGAACCATGGAGATACAAAAGCAATATAAGGCTGACGTTATCCCCACTGGAACCACAACTTTTCAAGTGCTGATAGGAGTAACTGTGAACTGATTCAAGGGTGAATCAGTAGAAACTATCAGCACAGATGACCCAGCTGCCTGCCTCCTCAGATACCATCTCAGAGAGAACCATACAATCAAAAGAAAGAGAAAAATTCATGTCTAAAATTGATGGAGAAACATTACACCCATACTTTTTTGGAACATTGAGAATGCATACAATGCATTTGGGAAACTATCCCCAGAAATAAAGGCTCACATAAGAAAGGTTGTGAAACTCAAAGGAAAAAATCTACCAATAGTGCTTGACACCAACAACAAACTGAAAGTAATTGTAATTATAAGCAATCCACAAGAAATGAATGAAACACTGAAAAGACCATATATGCAAAGCACAGTACACATTGTATTTGATGAAGACTTCGCCTTGGAAATGACACAAGCAATAATGGCATACAAGGATAAGATAGCAGATATTCCAGAAATAAACATGGACAAAGAAATGGACAAAATGAAATGGAGAGCTATGAATGAGATAGCCCATTTACAAAAATAATATGGAGTGCAGAGATGATGAAAAAAGGAGGAATAATGGAACCAGTGGAAGTTTGTGAAATGGTCACAAAAACACAGAGGGAGATGATGGAAGAGGAGGAATTGTAAACATTCTCACAGCTATTATTGTCTCCTAAAATGCAACAAATGATCAACAGAATAAACATAGAGAAGTGGGGAGAAGTGAGCCCAGCAAGAACAATTGAGTGGATTGATACTGATGATGAATGGTTCCTAGTTAACTCAGGAAACCAGAGAGATTAAAGAAAGGAACTTTCAAAACATTAGAGAACAACAAACAGTGGCAACAATGAAGCTAATGTTCACAGAAGAATTCACAAGAATGGAACTGGAAGAATTGTTAAAACCATACAATCAGTTGGCAGTAGACATTGAATGCATAACAGCAAGAATAGACATCAAAGAAAAAATACAATTAAAATTAAGTAGAAGGGGACTCACACAGGCATTCTGGAACACCATCTTGGAAGCAAAAATGAATTGCGCTGTAATGATAGGCCTAGCAACAGCGCCAACTATGGAAGGATTATATCTACACATAGAAAGACAAATCAAAACAAAAATCTTAATCTGCACACCACTGGAAACAATTGTGATACCAATGGTTCTCCCATGCTGGAGATTGCCAAAAGAAGTAAAAGTCGCAAAAACCTTCTTGCATGAGTACAAGTCATACATAAACATGGAAAAGCAGCCAAAAGCTATAGTAGAACAAGGCAACTATAAGAAATAATGCTGAAGAATGATAATAGAGAGAGGGTATACATTGAAGGAATGACAACTCCATACCAATTGTATACAAAAGGGAAACCTATCAACTTACAACTACAAGATCTGAGAAAAGAGATAGAAACCACACTCCAAAAGCAATAATGCTATTCTCTGGGGTGAATGATATCATATGGACAGACATCTGGGAGAGAAAGTATCATTACTACAACATAAAAAAAGAGCCAAAATCATAATGATGATGGGAATCAACAAAACCAATCCAAACAAAATAAGTGAACAAGAAGTAAGAGATAACATCAGTTTCTTCTATAAGGACATGGCAAATACTCATAGCTTAAGAAAAGTATTTATGTTCTTCTACCCAGATAATCACATCAGAGAAGACCTAGCCCATACAAGCAGGGAATTTGCACAAATGATGCTAATGATAGGAATTAAAGGTATACAGTTATATCAGAAATACTACAAAATATTCTCACAGAAAATCAACAAACTAAGAGAAATCATGCCCATTGCAGAGGATATTTGAGAGGTGAAATTTTTGAAATATGCAAATACCATAACAACCAAGTGAGAGGCAGTCTTGAAAATGACAAAACAAGATGAATTCAAAAAAACCACATGGGAAGATCAGCAATTGGAATCAATAATTCAGAAGGCAGATACATTGGTACATGGAGAATGAGCTGTGCTAAAAATAACACAAACTGAGGAGGGCATGTAGCATCATCCAAATAAAATCTAAAAAGCTGCAAACGTCAAGAGAAGTTGAGAATAAGATCAAAGAAATGATGATTAGAAATATTATACTTAGATTAATTAGATTAATTTAGATTCATTTGTATTATGCAACCAAGAAACAATATGTGTCCAAAATAAGAGATTAGTATTGGTAGATAATAATACTTTTTGGCAAAACAAGGGGGCAAAATCACTTCACTTATTTTTAGCCGCCATCTTGGCAGATGAGAAGTTTAAATTTGAAATCAACATGTACATTTCTAGATTTACTATAAAAAGGAATTAAACATTGTAAGCAATTGATAAAGAATTTTATTTGGATTCTTATTTTGTTCTACTATAATAGTTTGATTATTTAATATGATGTTGAGCTAGATGAGTGGTGCTTAGTAGTGGTCTGGATCCATCATCAAGATCAATTCAAGGGTCTTTGTGCCAGACCATGAAAGTGCACATATGTTAGGTGTAGGAGTTTTTCTCTTGTCTAGTCAACTACCATTCACTTAATACATGTATCAAAATAATTAACTTTGTGAAACAGTTGGATAACCTAATTTTAGGGAATAAATTAATATTATTTTATATCCAAATTAGTGACCCATAAATGGCTGATAAAGTGACCAAACATGTATTAATTTTTAGATGTATGTTAGGAAGCTGCTCAATATTAATGCATTTATTAAAGCCAATATATTTTGGTAATGGCTACAGGTAATATCAATTAAGCAGCTAGTAACAAGTCAGGTTGAGAACAATGAAACACTTTTACAAAAATAGAGTATAAGTTAAATTGTGTCATGTTTTGAGTATGCACTGAACTAGGATAGGGTACACATAAACTGTATTGATGCACTGAGATGTGGAACTCAACCAAATGGTCCATCAAAGGAGTGGCAAAACTGGATGTGGAGATTGGCTTCAGGCAGATGCCCACTACTGATCATTGGAGAAATTGCTGCATGGCTTCATCACCTAAATAGTGAACAGTTAAAACTAGTTATATCATGTTAACAGAACTTTAAGCTAAAGCACTATCTAACTAAGTAAATCCCTACCTGCAAAACTATTATTAGTGTTATGCAGTAACAAAAGATAAACAGTAATGATGCCTGGTAGAGGATGTTACAATAATAATGTAGCTTAAATATTTCTAATATCAAGTAAAATATAGTGTATCACTAACTGACATAACTCATTTTTTATAAAATTATAAGAATTTTGCACACAAACAACATGTTTTAGTTTCCATGGATATTTTAGTTGGTAAACAACATGCCTTTAAAGAAAATAAAGCACAAAGTGAATTCACAACAAAATTCAAGTAAAAATATTTATGGGGGCCTGTTAACTTTTTTACAATGCATGTAATGTATTGTAGTTCTAACAATGAAAAGACTGGGTTTTAACCAGTAATCTCTCAGTAAGCTGAGTGTGTTATCATTTCACCACTGTTCACTTAATTCAAAGCCTTAAAACCTTATTTGTTATAATATTTGGTTGTTACTAAAATTCCAGCTTGTGTACATGCATAACACATAGTGCAAATATTAGCATAACATTGTTAATCAAAAAGTTAATACATTAGCCCTGGTATATTATTTGATTGGCTTAGATGTTGTTGCTCTCAAATAAATAAGTGATAATTTTAAATCTAATCATTCTTTTGCCTAACAACAATGGTGAGAAAAGCTGCAAATATCAAACAGTATAAAAAATCTATGTTGGTTGTAAGCCAAGTAATGTTTTAAAATTTAGTGTGTAATTTTATGTAGGTGTAAATGCATGTTTCTTGTCAGATTTATTGTTCTCCTTGTATATATTTTACATAAATTATTGGTTTTTAGTTACAAGCACAAAAAATAAGAGATGGTTTTACAAAATAATGTAAAATATATCAGGTAGCTGTACTTAAACCAGTGAATCAAACTAAAATGTTAGCATTTGTAATGTCATTTTTACCACTAACCAATTTTAAAATACTTCAATCTTATAAATTTATGTGTAATTTAAACAAAGTTCATTAGCAGATAGAAATATTGAAAATTCAAATGTTTTTAACTAGAACAACATGTTTTTAATTCACTAGTCAGTCCTTGTGAAGAGTTTAATTGTGAAAGTTGGTTTCTTCTTTACTAGGTAAGTTGTTTTTATATATTGAAAAGTGATATACTTTTTTCCTCAAAACTTATTCAACTAATTCAATTTCAAAATTATTTAATGTCTTATCCTATGCACATGTTTTCAATGTGCTAGTCACAAGCTTTATAACACATAGCAGGGTTTCTATTGTATTGATCATTCATCATTCATTATGAAAACAGAATATATGCCATTATTAAACACATAAAGCCTTGGAGGGTTAAATCAATTACAATGCTAGATCAGATATATTCAAGCCACAATGTAGAGGTATAAATTTAATAATTACTAAGGAATTTGGGTTTGCATCTGAGCATTATATCTAGTAACACGTCAATAAATTGCTAAAACAACAAAAACCTATTAGTATGCTAACCATTCATTGCAATGGAAATTTTTTAGTGATGGAATTATAAATTTAATGAAAAAACAGCAAAATTCATGAGTGAAAAAAAAATTATTCAATTTTTACAGGGATTATGCAGTAATTTATTTGGCAGCATGAATCTTGTTATAATTTCAATAACAAATATCATACTAATGTTGTTTAATTATGGAAATATGCTAGGATTTTATGGAAAGATATGTCCAAACACAACAACCAATGCATGCTATGAACATGACATATATGCTAGAAATCATGTTTTAATAGTACAAATCAATATTTTAGAACCTCAATTTGTTAGACACACATTATTACCCTTATTGGATAAGTGTCCTTAATGCTGAGATATGCCTTAAAACCAAACACCATCCAATTATTCATCATTAGAAACAAAATCAAATGTATAAACCTTCACCATGATCTTATCAGAATAAAAGTAAACTTTTGTAGTGAGCAAAGTCAAATAATAGAATTCACCAGTATAGGCAGACTTACTACATGCTGGAATGAAGAAATGATGGAAAATCAAGAATATTTCATTTGATGTTTGCAGTGTAACACACTTTTTTTACTGAGATTGTGTCAAGTATGCTCGAATTTCTCCTCTGTAGGTAAGTTATTTTTTTATTTAAATAGTGAATATTATATGATTAAGCAAATTTTTAGTTGGAAATTGATTGCTTTACATGTTAAATATTAGTGGAAACAATAAAAATTTCCTAGAGACAGTTGATTTGCAAATGAAAATGCTACATATATTATCAATGCAATGTGTAAAGAAACTAAATTACAAATGAAAAGTATTAGCAAAACCTGTAAAAGAAAATTCTACTTTCATATCATTAAAAATGTCAGCTTCTTCACAATGGGTAACAACTAATTTGATTTTTGGAGAGAGCACATATTGACATTATAAGTGATAAATTCATTATCTTTCAATGATAAAAAGTGCCTGATACTTTTTAACAGTAATTTAATTTTGGTCAAATGCTATATTTCAAATATCTTAGCAAAAAAATGAATTGCAAAAATAAATTAACAAAAATAATTAACTTGAAAATAAATTTAACAAAAAATTTACAATAAATAATTAGTAAAATAGAATTAATTTTTAAAATAGTGGTGATGATTACAAAAAGTTTATATCACTCTGCCATTCCATTGTTCTAATTTTCATGTCATGCTACTGATAAAATATGTTTCACTTTTAAATTCAGAATGATACAGCCTTGTGTTAAAAGACTTGTAATGTTAATGCTTTTGAAGCTAGTTAAACATCAGAGTGAACCTGTGTAACACATACATCTACAGAAAGAAAACCAGGTATGTTATATTCTTTTAAATAATTTTATATATGGTAGTTTTATATTTTTGGTATTATCTCTATTTCCATAATACACATTTCGATTTAAACAATTTTATATGGTATTGTTTTATGCATATTTATTCATTGATGTAATATTTCATATTTTTCACCAAATATTTTTTTCCTTTTAAATAAAGTTTATATTCAATATATTGTTTTATTGAGTATTTTGTTTAATAACATTTTGGTTAATTTCCTTAATTTGCAATTGACTGAATGGAATTAATTTGTTTAATTTCTTATTTTTAACTAACAATGTGAATTACAAATGTTGAATTATTTAAACTCAAATTTTTTGTAGGTGTTACCATGCACAACACAATAATTTTTAACTAACAACTAAATTACAAATGTTGAATTATTAAAACTCAGCAAATTCTTTGTAGCTGCTTTGATTTTGAATTTAACATATAGCTCACTACATGCACTTTCAAGTTTATATATTTAGACCAAAAGTGGTGCATATCATGGAATTGTAATTAATTTGCTGATACAAAATGATGGAAAAGTTGAAGAACATGTAATGCATACAACCATGAATAGTTGTAAACCAAATAAACTGAAAAAAGATGTGAAAGCTGACAAAGCAGTGAAAGCAGAAAATCACATAAATGTATGCAGCCATGTAAAGTCACAAAAACAAATAAAAGTGAAAAAAGGTGTGTAATCTGAGAAAAGATATAACAGCCAGCATAGGTGCACATCCCATGAAAAATTCATATAAACCAAAAATAAATGTAAAGAAAAGATCACCATATAAAAACATATCCCTTATACCACACTTAGATATTATATCTTGTTGTAGCATCATCCAAAAGAACTAAGCTGCAAACAAAGATTAACATTGAATGATTAATGGTGATTAGAATTATGATTGTAAAATTTAGTTAATTATCTTATTTATTTTGTAAGATGCAACTAAGTCACAATATTGCACACTCTAAGAAAAATACATTAGCTGATTAAGTAATATTTGACAAATTGCAACAAGCAAAATTACGCTTACGTAAGAACAGCCATATTGGCAGAAGATTTATTTGAAATTCAAAATCAGCAGGTACTTTAAAATTTTTAAATAAATAGCTTTGAATTTAAAGAGAAATTTGATGAACAATAAATTCTTCAGAGTTTATTTTATTTTCATTCTTCATTTATCTGGTTTGATTATTTAATAAAATGTGCAGCTAGGCAAGTTGTGTCGAGTAGTGGCTGGATTCCATCACGGGATCGATTCGAAGGGTCCTTGTGCCAGTCATGAAACCGCACTTATGTTATGGTTAGGAGTTTTTCGATTCTTGCCTAGTCTGACTATCGATCTATACATGTATGAAATAATAGATGCTTGAAATGACTGGATAGTCGAACCCTAGGAATATATCTATTCTTAATAGTAGGAGACTTGACTATAATCGACCAAATAAACGACCTTACATGTATCACTATTAAATGTAAGTATAGGAAACTGCAATCTATTACTTAAATTACTAAGCCAGTAGTTTTACGGTAATGGCTACTTTAATATTATGTAAATGCAGTTAGTGTCAATGCCCGGTTGCTTTACTTAATCAAATCAACAAACACTTTACAACATTGAGTTTAAGTCAGTTACAACTTGACATGAGTACACGCACTGAGCTAAAATAAGGTACACATAATTAGTCATTCTTGAGCTGAGATGGCGCAGTGGATTCAGTCAATTGTTTATGAAGGAGAGGAACTGTGATGTGGAGATCAGCTTTGGGCAGTAGCCCACAGAAGAGAAGAAGAGGAAACGTCACACAGCTTCGTCACCTAAATAGTGATAATTAGTACTCAATTAACCTAACTAGTTAATAACAGAGGAAAAGCTTGGCGGTTCAATAACTTAGTAACTCCTCACCCACAATTTACTGAGTGATAGTTATTAACAATAATACACGGTGCAAATATGCCAGGTGGAGGATGTTACATGGCGACCATGACAAATAAGAACAAAGTCAATGGAGAGGAAACACACAGTGATACTTTTTCAAAACTATGAGACAACTATATAGATGAAGAGAAAAGAGTCAACAGTAGCTGCAGACAAGATAAAAAAGATAACTATAAACCAGGGCAGCTTCTAACATACATATAAATAATTAACTATTAACACAGTCTCTTATTGGTCAATTATTCATCAACAATTTAGATCTAAAATCGTTAATAAGTGACATACCTATTTTGGATATCAGCCTTTCACAAGTTTGTTACTATATGCAATAGAAATAGCCAGCTAGGCATGAGAAAAACATTCCTATACCTAATTGTAACTTAATTGCATGCAGTTCTCAAAGCTAACATCTCATTGTAATCCCTCACAACAGCCCTCAATCACTACACACAAGAAATGCCTAGCTGTGCATCATTAATAACTCAATCAAACCAAACAGAAGATAAAGAAAACTACTAATAGTTTATTTTCCCATCAATTTTTCAGATCTTTGTTCGAATTTATATAAATCTTAGTTAAACATATTTGCCTATTAAACAAGTACCAGTTGCTAATTGATTTTCTGTCCACGTGGTTAAGCTAAAATTAATGCGGAGCTTATTGTCCACAAGTGATTTGTCAAATTAGATACGACTGATAATTGTTTTTACAATTAGTCAAATTACGATATTCTAATTCCATTAAATTGAAATGAGTTTTTAAATAGAGTTTTACGTTGTTTTTCCTTTCTTCTTTCTTTGTTTATTTTTTATATGGTATTATGCTACATGCCTCCCTCAGCTTCTGTTAATTTTAGAGTTGCCCTCTCTCTGTGTACCATTGTATCAGCTCTCCTGATCAGAATTTCCGCTTTTTCTTCTTCCCAGGTGATGTCTACAAATTCCAGTTACTTGGTAAATTTTAGAACTGCTTCCTTTTCTGTGGTTATGGTGTCTGCGTACTTGATTATATCTGTCATTAATATTGAGTCTGTGATTGATGATATTTGTCATAGTTTGTTAATTTTCTTTGTGAATATTGGGTAGAATTTTTTCTGTAGCCTCAATCCTTTCAGACTGATCATTAGAGTCATGAGTGCGTCTGCGCAATTTGTGTGTGCTAGTTCTTCTTTCAAGTTGCTCTTTGGAAAAAAGAATTTGAATACAGTTAGTAGAATTTTCGTGTTCTCAACGTCTTTTTAGAAAAAGCTGATGTTGTTATGTATATCTTCCTCAGTTATCTCATTGGATCATTTTTGTCCATCCTTATCATTGTAATTACTTCTATTCTTTTCAATAAATCATAATATCTATATTCTCTATTCCATATGTCTAACCAAACTAGGTCATTGATTCCTGAGAATAGCATTATGGTTTTGACAGATCTTTTCTCTACCTCCTTTTGCATTTCTTTTAGTTGTTGTGGTATTGGCTCCTCTTCCCTATATAGATCATATGGGGTGATTTTTCTTTTGATGTAGATGCACTCTCTGTTGATTTCTGCTAGCATTATTGCTTTTGTTTTCCTGTATGCTTCTGATGAAATTATTTTAGTCTCTACTTCTTTGGTGTTAATGTACATTCTGAACTCATGTAGGTACCCCTTGGCAACTTTTTTGTCTTTCAGTAAACGCCATTTTTGTAGTAACATTGGAATGGAGACTATCCTTGGCAGTGTGCATTTGAGGATTTTCGTTTCAACTGTTTCTTTGATTTTTCCATAATTTCATGATGTTGTTGGTGCTGTAGCCATCCCAATTGTTGCAGGCTTGTTCATTTCTGCTTCTTGTATTTTTTTCCAAATTCTTGGATTAAACCTCTTCTTCTTAGATTGATCATTGTGTTGATTGGTATTTCTATTTTAGATGTTATGCATTCTACGTCTATTGCCAACTCAGTTCAATAATTCGTTGATTTCCATTCTGGTGAAGGCTTCAGTGAACATAACCTTCATTCTTGTGACTGTGTGATTTTCATTCATTGTCTGGTAGTTTTGATTTACTATTTCTCTTTCTATCTCTATTGTTATTTTGAATTCAACCAGGTACTGTTCATCTTCTGTATCAATCCGTTCTATGGTACTTGTTGGGTTAAGAGTTCCATATTTTTCAATGTTGATGACATCTATACATTCCTATGTTTTGGGGACAGCATAATACTTTTTGATGTTAATAGTTCATCTTCTAACATTATTTCTGTTTGTGTTTTTGTCATCATTTCCAGAACTTCTACTGGCTTGCTTATCCCTGCTTTAGTTATTTCTTCAGCCTATTTATGATTTTAGTGAAAGAGCATTTTGGTGTCTCTCTGATTGAGTTGTCATTATTTGACATACATTTTTATTGTTGATGGTTTGGACTATTTCAACTGTAATGCTTATTCTTCTTTTCACCAGTTTCCACGTCATTATCCAGGGTTTTTCCTTGAGCTGTAGTAATTTTGTTTCAGATGTAGTTCCCCATATGTATTTTTTGTTGGTCAATCAAATAGCAATATCTCATTTGGACATATGCCCATTCTGTTGGCTATTGTGACCATTGTTATTTTACACATTTGGTTTTCTTTGGTGATGATTCTTACTATAATTTTCTAGATTGTTTGCATGGGTTTCTCCTGTTTGTCTGGTGACACAAGTTTTTCTGTAATTCCTTTCAGTTTCCAATTCTTTGCTGTCATATTGATTGCTGAAAAACTATCTCATAGCATTTTTTGTTTACTTAGTTGCATTCTTAGTCATCTTGAGATTGGTAATTTTAAATTTGTGTCCTCTGTGAAGTAGATTGCTAACTACCATATCGTCATTCAATATCTTATTTCAGGTGCATTCACTTCTTCAAACATATATCTTTTGAAATCTTTTTTAGTATTCAATTAATTTGCCTTGTTGATTTCTTGGATTGTGGCTTCTACAGAGTTATGGTATTTCTTTGCAGGTGCCTCAATATGTATACACGGCCATTTTTCCTCCATAGTTTTGGTGATTTTCCTCTTTCTCCATACTTCCTGAATTTGCTTCAGGTGTTCTTGTCTCTGGTTTAGACTACACTTTATATGAAGTTGTGTTAGCTTCTCTAAGTTTTGTGTGTTTGTTATCATCTTGATGGTTTTCACTTGCTTGTATAATTCAACAGCAATCCATGGCCAACCATTAATTTGTATACCTGCGCCCTGTAATCAAGCTGTAAATTGAATTTTATCAGTTGTGAGATTGCAGTTTTGTCTGGTTGTCTTTCTTTGGAAAGATATTTTGGACTTGCATGCACATGTTCTTCAAGAACTCTGGTATCTGTTCTTCTGTAGTAATTGTTATTATTACTAGTTTCATCCTTGTCAGTTCTGCTGTCTGTAGTGTTTTCTGCAACTGTTTTTCAAGGTTTTGATTCTATTCTTTTTCTTTGATTATATATATCAACGTTAGGTTGTCTTTATCAATGTTGATTTGCTCAATGTTTGCTATTCTTTCTTTGTTTTTCATGATGCTCTGAGCTTCAGTTAGTGTAAATATATCATTGAGCACTGTGTGTACTGAACTTCTGTAGTTTGTCTGTTCTGAGGTTTTCTTCATCCTTTTGGGCTAGCTTATGATTGTGTTCATGCTCGGACAGGTTTCTTTATCTAGCACTAGCAGTAAATTCATTTCATCCATTTTTGTTTGTTTGCATATGTAACTCCAAGTTTCTGGCAATAGTTTTTCATATGTTTTATATTTCATTTTTGTTTTGTGCTATAAAGTATGGATGTAGTTTCTCACCATCAATCATTGACATATGTTTACTTTGCTCCAATGATTGCATGGTTCTCTCTGATGTAGAGTAGCTTTTTTCTGAGGGGCATGAAAGGTCTTCCTGTACTGATGCCCAGTTTGCATTCCATCTCTGAACCACTTCTAATGGCCTCCAGTTGGTCCCCTTTTGTTTGGTTTACAGAGTGTCCATCAGCATTTGACCAGTTGTGGATTTAGTACCACTTACATCTTCCTGTGGTAACTTTTTCATCCACTTGCCCTTTAATCAGCAGTGTGAAATACTTGAAGGAAAGTTGGGGGACTTTGTCTGTACTTCTTACTTTTTGTGGGAGTGCCTTTAATCAGAGGTAATGACTACTAAGTGATGTTGAAGCTTTGCTGCTTTTCATTGTCATACCCTTTAATTGGTGGTCAGGACCCATTCACTGATGTTCTATGTATCTTTGGTCAGGTTGCCTTCACTATCTTCACTCACTTTCTGGGGTGTGATTTGCACTGCATTGTTCTTCACTTTGATAATTGATCACTCATTTTGCTGTTCAAAATCCCTAAACTGAGTTAGTAAATTTGTGTCCCACAATTCAAGGTTATTATTTATATTTTTTTTGATGTCATGCCAGACTTCCTCATCGAATTCCTTCTCTGGCAGAGTATCCAATTCATCCATTTCATATGTATTTTCACCCTGATTTTGTAGTAATTTAAATTCTGCTTATTCATCTAATGTTGCTTCCTCAATATCTGTTATTGCTCTTTTCAGGTTTTGAAAATATAAATTACTGTTATTACTTAGTACATACTCATTGCTATTTAACACCTTCTTAATTGTGTATGGCCCTGACCATATGGTTTTTAATTTCCATACTTGATTTACACCAGTTACTTTAATAGGTGTAAATGCATATACTTTCTCTCCTACTTTGTGAGTGTGTCCATAAATTTTTTTATTATAGTTTCTATGCTGTCTAGTTGCTGACTTCTTTATGTTGTGGCAAATCATTTGTGGATGGCTGTGATTCTGTCTTTCAGCTGTCTCACAAACTGGTTGTCCATTTTTCAGGAGTATTCTGTGAATTGCATAGATACTGGTGCTGCCGCCTCTCTTCCATACATTGCTTTAAATGGAGTGATTTTTTTAGTTGAGTGTACAGAAGTATTGTAGAAATATTCTGTCATCTGTATTACGTCTCTCCACTTGCTTCCACCTATTCTTGATGTTGCTACTCTGATCAGTTTTATTAATGTTCTGTTAAGTCTTTTAACTGCTCTATTTGCTTGAGGGTGATACTCTATTGTGCGTTCACATACAATCTCTAGTAACTTTGTTAGTTCTTGGAACAGTGCACTTTCAAATTGTGGGCCTTTATCTGTTATAATTTTTTCCATCAGGCCTATTTTCAGAATCAACTCTTTTATTATTATTTTTTCAGTGTCTTTGGCAGTTGTATTCCTCATTGGTATTATCCTTGCATATCAAATGAAATTGTCAACCATTGTAGCATCATCCAAGTATAATCAGAAATTGACTGATAAAATGACTGTACATGTAGTAAATTATAAATGTAGTTAGGAAGTTGTTTGAACAAATTATATTTTAAAAGGCCAATATATTTCGGTAACAGTTCAGGTTGCAAATAAATATAACACTTTCACACAAGAGAGTCTAAGTCGAGTTGTGTCATATCTTGAGTAAGCACCGAGCTAATGTAGGGCACACATAAGCTATCTTGATTGAGCTGAGAAGTGGCACTCAAGCATTGGATGGAATGGTGAAACTGGATGTGGAGATCCGCTTTGGGCAGATGCCCACTAGGAGATCATTAAGGAGTTTACCACATGGCTCCGTCACCTAAAAAATGAGCAGTCAATTCAATGTTAAATAAGTTAAGAGAAGAAACTAGTCAAGCAGTAACAAGAAGTAAATCCCTACCCACAATAACACAGCTAATGTTATAAAGTAACAGTAGATAAACAGTGATAATGCCTGGTAAAGGATATTACACCATCACTAATACAAATTGGTATCCTTCATCTTCTTTAGACAACATTTCAAGATCTATGTGTACCACTTCATTTGGTTTTGTCGCCATTATCTTCTCTAAAGGTGCCCTTTGTGTGGGGAAGTGTTGTTTATTGTTCAAGAGGCTAGTAGTGCATTTGTTTATGATGTCTTCTGTTATTTTCCTTATTGTGATTGTAATATACTTGGAATTAAAAGTCATTTCTGTCTGTGTAATTCCCAGGTGTCCTCATTAATGAACTTTTCTGACTATATCCCTCTTATAGTATTTGGGTATTGCTATTCTGTTGGTTTTTCCAGTTACATATAAGAGACCATTTTTGTTCAATTTCAAATGGTATCTACTGTAGCAATTTTTTGCTGTTTTGGAGATTTTGTACTCCTGGTTTTTTACTTTCCCTTAGTGTGATGTCTTCTTCTTGTTTTTCTATGATTTCCTTTTCTGTGATTTCTTCCTTTAGCATTATTGGTGTAATCACTTCCACTTTTTTGTTGACGTTTATCTCTGGAAGCTGGCCATATTCATTGTGTGGGAGGAATTGAAAATTCTATTTTTTTCTGGCTTTTCATGTATTTGGTGACCATTTATCATTTGCATTTAATCAATGTATAGTTGAAGATGAATTTCCAGAAATAATGAAAAAGTCAGATATAACACTTTGTATAAAAATGGAGATCCCTTTATTGCTAAAAATTATAGGCCAATGCCAATAACGTAAGGTATTTGAAAGGTTACTGCACATTCAAATCAATCAAAATCTTGCATCTTAAAATATTTTACCATCTAAACAATATGGTTTTCACACTAAACATAGTACACGTGATGCAATTTTTTCAATTACTGAAAAAATATCCACTAATAAATCTCAAAATAAATCCAGTTTCATAGCCCTTCTAGACTTAAGCAATACTTTTAATTCAATGAATTTTGAAATTTTATCAATTAAACTTAAAAATTATGGATTTCAACAAAATTCAATTAAATTAATTATGAGTTTTTAAAAAAATAGAAAACAGTGTGTATTAATGAATAACATGAAATCTGATTACATTACAACCAATTGAGGAGTACCTCAAGGCACTGTACTAGGGCCTGTTTATTTCTAATATATGTAAATGACATTATTAAATATGTAAACCATAGTGAAGCTTATCAATTTGCTGATGACACATGTCTCATAAATACAGATAATGATGCATTTAGGTCCACAAAAAATTTGCAAAGTGATATTGAAAATCTTTGTAGGTATATCACATCCAATCAATTAAAAAATTAATATTGAAAAAACTTAATTCATTATATTTTCCCCCAATGGTGTAAAAGAAATAACAAACAAAATTGAATTAATTGTAAACAGTGTTCTGATAAAACAAAGTGATCATGTTACATATTTAGGTGTTGATATTGACAAAGATTTAAAATTTGATAAATTTCTCTTAAAAAGATACATAAAGTGATTTCTGGCGTTAGATACATATACCACCTCAGAAATTTAGGGCCATATTAGCACATTCAGCTATTGCATGCACTTTGCTCAACACAACTGCATTATTGTTCATTTTTATTTATTAATTTTAATACAAAAAGCCGCTATTTATTATCAAAAACTTTTAATTGGTCATTAAAAACATTAAATTTTGCACGTAAGCATGATCATGCTAGTGAATACAGAGGAAAGTATAATATAATATTATCCCCACTATATCAAGTACAATTCCATGCAGCTTCAATTTTATTTAAGTATAAATATGGCAACAGTCAATTTCTTTTTTTGATAATTACTTAAAAGTAAATCCTTGATCACATAAGTTTATTTGTAGCAGTATTTCATATCCTAGTTTTCATTGAGCAGCCTCTAATATTTGGAATGATTTAGATAATGAAACTAGAAAAGAAAAAAATTACAAAAAATTTAGAAAAAAAAATGTGCACTTTTACATCAACAAACATGCTAAACACATTTACTGATTTTTTACACTGAGCTCACCACATACATAGACACACACACACACAAATTTATTATTATTATATATTTCATATTTAGTTTGTAGATTAATTGTAACTTTTTAGCAAATATATTGCTTTGACTCTTTTTTCTCCAGATCTCTCTGATATTCTAGGAGTGATGTCCAGAAATCTCTGTTACTATGTAGTTTCCA
>CABFPE010000747.1:69625-80602 GCA_900660155.1 Hofstenia miamia
GCTGTACATTTTATTAAATAATCAAACCAGATAAAGTAGAAATGAAAATTAAATAAACTCCGAAGAATTTATTGTTCATCAAAATTATGGTTGAATCAAAGCTATTTATAAAATTTCTACAAAAGTACCTGCTGATTTTAAATTTCAAATGATTCGTCTGCCAATATGGCTGTTCATACGTAAGCGTTAGTTCGCTCAATTTAATTTGTCAATTGTTTCTTGATCGGCTAACAAGTTTTCTCATTTTGAACAATATTAAATCTTAGTTGCATTGTACAAAAATAACTAAAGATCATTAACTAAATTTTTACAATTAATTTCAATTAATAATAATCATTTGACGTTATTCAGTTTAGTTGCTCTTTGGATGATGCTACACTTGCCCCATGCTTATCTCTCCATAGTTGAATATACATTTGTGTTTCTCCAACAATTTCCTTAATTGCATGATCTCCTGTTCTTCCAAATGTGGGTACTCTTCATTGTTTATTTCAGGTGTTCTGTATATATCTTCCTCTTCTGCTTTCATCCCTATGCCCTTGAGTCAGCCTTTGGGAGTACTTGCGACTTTGATGGTGTTCATCCACTTGCCCTTGAGTTGGCGATGTGGAGTACTATCCGTTTTCATTTGCAAGTCCTTGAGTCAACCATGCAAATTACTCACTCCATTGTCATCTCCAATTGACTTCCAGATAAGTCTGATGTTTGATTTAATGTACTTCCTGTATATTCTTACTTGAGATTTCTTTAGATTAACATTCTGATTCATAGCTTTAAGGATTGGTATTCTTTCCTTCCCCTGCTTAACTGTACAGACCCTAGATGGCATTGATACTCATTTGGTGTTGATGCCTTTGTTGTTGTATAGCATTATATTGGGTCCTCTGTTTCAATTGTGTGCATCTTCCATTGGTGTGGCTGTAAATGGATATCTTCCTGTAGTTTGAATGTAATTGTTTTTTGCTTCCCTTGTTCTTCTTCAATCTCCATTTCTTCCTCTCTCACCTTTAAAATTCTGTTGGTGTAATTGATTACACATCCATTTTTCATCAAAAAGGCGTCAACTAGGATAACTTTGTACAGCAACAGATTGTTATGTGTGTCCACCACCACCAAAGACTGTTCAAATGTTGTGTTAGCAATCCTCATTTGTACTGCATTTATCATTCCTTTCATATTGATATATACCCTGATGTGTTAATTAGTCTCTTATTGCAGCTGTTCAAATCTTCCTGTTTAAACCTTAGCTTTGTAGCACATTCATCAGTAATTATCAATGTTGCTGCTCCAGTGTTGATTGTTGCTTTATTCATTACTCCATTGATTGCTACCATTATCATATTTATTGTATCAAGGTTTGTCAGGATCATTATTGATGCATGGTTTTTATGAGTCAGCACTCTAACTAGTTTTCTGACTCCTCATTGGTTGGCAATACTTCGTCCATTTCATCCTCTGTTTGCAGTACATCTTCTTTGTCATAGTATGCTTCTTTGTCTCCAATTACATTTATTTGCTTTGGGCAGTCTGGTTTTTTGTGGCCTTTTTATCTGCAGCAGTAACACTTGACGTCTTTCTCTTTTACCTTTCTGGTCTTTCCATCTTTTCCTTTTACTTTTATGATTTTTTCCGGTTTCATTTCATTATAGGTTTTATTTAGGGTTCATGGTCCATCTCTGTACCATGCAGCATTTTCATATATTCATGCAGTATTTTCAATGGTTGCTTGTATGTCAACGCCTTTCTTATCATTCTTTCAAGCTTGTTGTCTACATTGCATTTAATCTCAAACTGTGTTCTAATGCTTTCAGGCATCCCTTTGCAGATATGTGAGAACAGATTGTATTTTGAATGTCAATTTTCTCTTGAACTCAGCATTAGTAGTTGTTCAACATGGTAAATGTAATTTTGAATGTCATTGGTTTTCTTCATTTTCATTGCATTTAGGATAATTCAGCACTGATTTTTGAAACTTTTGTTTTCATAGTAGTTTATGAAATCTCTGATCAGTAGTTCATAATTCCTTTTTGTTTCTGCATCCAAAAGCAGATAGTGCTGAGAAGCTGCACTTGTTAAATATAAAGCAAGTCTTGCTGCTGCTGCCTGCTGGCTCACTTTGCACTCTGCCATTGTTAATTCAAACATTTGTAACCATTTGGTGAATGTTGGGTTGTAGCAATCTACCCTTCCATTAAATTTAGGTAGTGTTGCCTTACAAGGTATCATATCATTAGTTGTCAGTTGTGGTAAAATTGAACTATCCTACTTGGGTTTCTTGTGGTTTTTCACTGTGTCTTCCTCCTGCAGTTGAATTGTCACTCCTTTGTGATTTCATTAACAATTTTTTGTTTCTCAGCATCTGAATCGTCATCAGATTCCTCATATTTCACCTCTTTGGGAGCTGGTATGTGTGATGCTTGCAACTTGCTCTCTTTCCTTGCATGAAATTGTATTTCACGGTTTTGTGTGTTACTTCTGTTCTCTTCCTCCATCAACTGTAGTAGTCTTAATTTGTCTTTAGGTTGCTCCAATTCTCCTGCTTGTAGATTGTTATCCTCTATTAACTGTCTAATTGTTCTTTCCAGTTCCTGATTTTTTTTCTGCCATTGTTGATTCTGTTCTAAGAATCTTTTGTTGGACTCTGATCATTGATGTGTGAGGAGTTTGATCTCATTTTGAAATAACTCGTTTTGTTCATCTAATGACATTTCCATGTTTAATCTAATTTTGCTCAATATGGTTTGTTTTGTCTTTCCATCTCTTTAAATTTGTTGGTTAATTGTTCTATTTCATGTTTTAGGATTGCTTCATTTTCTTGTCTCTTCCTCAGCATATCAATTATGTCTGGTGGGTTTGTCTCTGGATGATTCTTCTCTGAGAGTGAATTGAGAGGTTGCAATTCCATGTCAGAGGCTGAGTTTTCACCAACATATAGTGATGATTGTATTGTTCTTGGGTTTACTGCCTTGGTTGCAGTTTTCTTTGTGCTGCTTTTCTTACCTTTTGTCAGATTTTCTTTCTGATTTGTAGTTGTCCTCCTTCTTGATCATGATTCCAGGATCCTGTTGAGGTGCTTTGGTTTGGTTTTGGGTAATTCTCTCTGTTGACTAGTTTGTTTTTCATTTATCTGTCTGTTGCTTACTTCCACTTTCATTTATAGATTTTGTCATAATATGTGGGTAGTTTCATTGAATGTTTCTTTTGAGAGTTGCTATTCTTGGCTGTCATGGTCGCCATGTAACATCCTCTACCAGGCATCATTACTATTTATCTTTTGTTACTGCATAACACTAGTCGTAGTTTTGTGGGTAGGGATTTACTTAATTAAATACTGCTTCAGCTTTTGTTTCTATTAACACAATATAACTAGATTTAACTGTTCACTATTTAAGTGATGAAGCCATGCAGCAATTTCTCCAATGATCAGTAGTGGGCATCTGCCTGAAGCCAATCTCCACATCCAGTTTTGCCACTCCTTTGATGGACCATTTGGTTGAGTTCCACATCTCAGTGCATCAATACAGTTTATGTGTACCCTATCCTAGTTCAGTGCATACTCAAAACATGACACAATTCAACTTATACTCTATTTTTGTAAAAGTGTTTCATTGTTTGCAACCTGACTTGTTACTAGCTGCTTAATTGATATTACCTGTAGCCATTACCAAAATATATTGGCTTTAATAAATGCATTAATATTGAGCAGCTTCCTAACATACATCTAAAAATTAATACATGTTTGGTCACTTTATCAGCCATTTATGGGTCACTAATTTGGATATAAAATAATATTAATATATTCCTTAAGTTTTGGTTATCCAACCATTTCACAACTATTACCCTTATTGGATAAATGTGCTATTCATCATTAGAAACAAAATTAAATGTATAAACCTTCACCATGATTTTATCAATAGAATAAATGTAAATATTTGTAGTGAGCAAGGTCAAATAATTGAATTCACCAGTATTGGCAGACTGCATATCACGCTGGAATAAAGAAATGATGGAAAATCATTCAATGTTTGCAGTGTTTGTGTAAACTCTATACATTTGTGTTTTTAATTAAATTAATATTTTGATATTATTTTTCCAAGTTGCAAAATGTAATGCAATATTCAGTTTTTTAATGAGATTGAGTCAAGGATGGTTGAATTTTTCCACTGTGGGTTAGTTATTTTTACATTTAAATAGTGAATATTATATGATTAAGCAAATTTTTAGTTGGAAATTGATTGCTCTACATGTTCAATATTATTAGCATACATGAAAATTTCCTAGAGAGTTGATTTTCAAATGAAAACACTGCATATATTATCAATGCAATGTGTAAAGAAACTAAATTACAGATGAAAAATATTAGCAAAACCTGTAAAACAGAATTTCTTCTTTCCTATCATTAAAAACACCAAGTTCTTCACAATGGGTAACAACAAATTTGGTGCTGGGAGAGAACACATATTGTAGCATCATCCAAATTAATTAAGCTGCTAATGTTGATTTGGAGAGAGAATAAGATCAAAGACAATTTATGATTGTAAATATTGTAAAATTATATGATCAGTTTATGTTAATTTGTTTTAAGCAACCAAGCAAGAATAAGTGTCAATTATGAGAGATTAGTATCTGTCAATAATAACATGTTTGGCAAAACCAAGGGGGCAAAGTCACTTCCATTATTTTTAGACTCCATATTGGCAGACAAAAGATTTAAATTTGAAATCAGCAGGTACTTTCTCTGAATTACTATAAATAGAGTAAAATCATTGTAAACAATTGATAAAGAAATTCATTTGAAATTCTTTTAATATTTTTTTGATACAGTTTGATTATTTAATTAAATGTCAAGCTAAATGAGTTGTGTTTAGTAGTGGTCTGGATCCATCACAAGATTGATTCTAGGGTCTTTGTGCCAGATCATGAAATTGCACTTATGTTAGGTATAGGGGTTTTTCTCTTTTAGTTGACTATCAATCACTTGCTACATGTATCAACTATAATAGATTCAAAATACAGTTGGATGACCAAAACCTATGAATTATATCTATACTATTTTAGATCCAAATTATTGACTATAATGTGACTGATAATGTGACAAACATGTAGTAGTTATTAAATGTAGGTTAGGAAGCTGCTCATAGTTAAACTAGTTATTAAAGCCAATATATTTCAGTAATGGCTACATGTAATATTAATAGAGCAGCTAGTAACAAGTCTGATTGCTTTAACATGAAACACTGTAGAATCAGCTACCAGGCATTAACATAGATTTGATTATTCTTTTAAGTATTACTTCTTGTTAAAAGCAGGTAGGGATTTACTAACTCTTGATTGTTTTGACATAAGATAGGTTGTTATTAAATTGTATTAACTCCAACTAATATAATACTATTTAGGTATGGCATAATTGCAACATTCTTCCATGATTCACTTATCTTCCACTGTGGGCTCTGGCCAAATCCAATCTCTGATTCACTCCACACTTGCATGCCTTTATTGTTGATCAAGTAGTTCCAAGTCTCAGCTCAAATTAACATATGTGTTCCCTAACATAACTCAGTGCAATCCTCAAGGCTAGATGTAACTGAGTTAAACTCAATTTGTAATGTGTAATTTTGTACTTCACAACCTGGCAATGTTACTAGCTGCTTAATAAATATCACTTTAGCCATTACTGAAAACTATTGGTTTAATTAATGTAATTAATAAGATAGCTAATTACTTGCAGCTTCCTAACTTACATTTAGATAACAATACATGCTCAGTCTATTTATTGGTCTATTTATAGGTCACCTATGTATCCAAGATAGTATAATATTGATATAACCTATGATTGGCTAACTAGCCATATCTCTGAAGTCTATTATTTAATACATGTAAATGAATGAATCAATAGTCAGCTAAATAGAGAAAAACTCCTATTTGTACCCCTAACATAAATGCAGGTTCATGGCTTGGATCAAGGTCCCTCAAATTGCTCCTGATGTGTACTCAAGCCACTACTAATGCATCTACCATTTAGCCTGATATTGATTAATAATAAGCAAACCAAATTAAATCTAAGAATAAGAATTCTGAAGAATTTACTTCAACAGTTTTTCAAATTGATTCTCACTCTATTTATAGTTCAATTTCAAAAAGTACCTGAAATTTGAATTTATTGTCTGCCAAAAATGGCTAAAAATAGTGGAAGCATTATCACCCACTTCATTCTGCCAAATTATTATTTCCTGTTCAAGTATCTGTTGTATGTTTTTGTTCTTCATTGTTTTGACTACTTGCTTGGTGTCTATGATTTTTCTTTTTATGATCTTTTTGGTTGTTAAACAAGGTTCTGTTTGAACCTGTTACAACAATGTTTCAAAGTAGCACCCCACATATATTTCCTCATGGGTTGATGAAATATTGCTATTTCTTCTGGTGCTATTTCTGTTATGTTTGCTATATCTACTGTCAACATTCTTCCCATTGGCCTCTTGTTCACTATTTTTCCCATAAGAATATGTTCTCTACTCAAATTTGTAGATTGCCCAAAAATGGTGGCAGTTCCTTAAGGATTGTTCTTCTGATGACCACTATTCATATATCTTGGACTTTTGCCATCCTCAGTGTTTGATCTAGTTGTTTCTCCAAATTCTTGTTATATTCTTTTTCTTTGAGAATGTGAATAATCATTAAATTGTCCTTGTCAATATTGATCACTGGTATTTGTGCTATTTGTTCAATATACACTATGATTCCATGAGCTGTTTTGAGTGTGAAGTTTTCATCAAATGTTATGTGCACTGTGCTGTGCATATATAGTCTTTCTCTTGCTCTCTTGGGTAGCTTATTATCCTATTGACCATTGGCCTATTCTTTGCATCTAGCATGATGGGTAGATTGCTGCCCTCTGTTCTCACTACTTTTCATATGTGGGCTTTTGTTTCTGGTGACAGCTTCTCAAATGTGTTGTTCCTCATTTTTAGAGTTCAAATGCAATAGGGGTGCAGAGAGATGGAACTCAACCAAGTGGATCAAGTATTTTTTTAGTACTGCTGCTTTTCTTATCTTCTTGGTGCTCACCAGTTTTCATTTTATAATCTTTCTTGTTGTTATGCACAGTTGGTTTTCCAATTGTCTCAGCTGTGTTTCTGATGTTGCTCTTCACATGTACTTTCTCATTAGTTCCTTGAATATCATTATTTCATTATGACATATTCCTGTTTCTTAACCATGTTCATTATCAACATTTTTCACATTGGGCTTTCATTCATTATCATATGACTGATTATTTTTTCCATTGTTTACATTGGCTTCTCTGCTTTGTTAGGTGACTCCATTTTTTCTATATGGCCCTTCAGAAGCCAGTTCTTCATTTGCATATTGTCAATTTGTGTCAAATGTGTCGTGAAATTGGAAGTTTTATCTCTGTATCTTGGGTTGTTAGTATTGCTAAAATCCATGCTGTCGTCCTATATCAGATTTCCAGCACATTTTTCTCTTCAAAAAATAGTTGTTTGAAATACTTTTTTGTGTTTAATTCATATGCCTGATTCACTTCTGTGAGTACTAACTCTACTCATTTGTGGAATTTTCTTGATGGCACCTCAATGTTTATTTCCAGCCAACTTTCCTCCATTATTTTGTTGTAACTTCATGTTTATCCATATTTTCTAGATTTGTTGTAGATGTTCTTGCCTCTGTGTTAGGCTACATTTTATGAATAGTGTGTTGGCTTTTTCCAAACCATCCTTATCTACCATCAAT
Source organism: Hofstenia miamia (assembly GCA_900660155.1). Classification (NCBI taxonomy): domain Eukaryota; kingdom Metazoa; phylum Xenacoelomorpha; order Acoela; family Hofsteniidae; genus Hofstenia; species Hofstenia miamia. Next base: position 77,375 of record CABFPE010000747.1, read on the forward strand.
TTTATCATTTTGGTTTGCTCATATAGGTCAATCACAATGCATGGATCTACCATTATCCTATAAATTTGTGCCCAGTAATCTATTTGTAGATTGCATCTAATCAGGTCTGAGAAGGTTGTATCTGTTGGTGTTTTCTCCCAAGGAAAGATGTTTTCCATCTGCATGCATGCATTCAATAGGTGTTTTGGGATATCATTGATTGTTGATCTTGTGAATATCACCACTCTTACCTTTTGTACTTTTGCCATTCTTAGTGTTTGATCAATGTTTTTCTCCAGATTCTTATTATATTCTTTTCTTTTAAAACATTCATGATTGTCAGGTTTTCTTCATCCATATTTATCTCTGGAATATCTGCTATTTGATTCTTGTAGGCCATTATAGCTTGTGTCATTTCCAGCATAAAGTCTTCATCAAATATAATGTGTACTGTGCTCCACATGTAGGGTCTTCCCAGTGTCTCATTCATATCTCACAGTAAGTTTCTTCCTTCAGTTTTCTTGACTTTTCTTATATGTGATTTTGTCTCTGGTGAAAATTTTTCAAAAGCATAGTAATGCATTTTCATGGTTCCATTGAAATATGGGTGTAGCATTTCTCCATTGATTTTAGACATCCATTTCTCTCTCTCTCTCTAGATTGTACAGTTCTCTCCAAGGTAGTGTCTGAGGAGGCGTGTAGCTGTGTAATCTGTAACAGTAGTCTGCTGGTGTTCAGTTCACAGTCCATGGTGGGCTGTGAATCTGTGCTAATAGTTTCTACTGATTCACCCTTGAATCAGTTCACAGTTACTCCTATCAGCACTTGACCAGTTGTGGTTCCTGTGGGGATAGTGTCAGCCTTGAATCACTTTCACATCTCCACAGTTCTTCCACCACTTACACCTTCCCCTGGAACTCTAAGTGTCTCACCACCCTTGAATCAGCATTGTTGACTCTCAGAAGGAAAGTTGTGATGCTGTGCACCAGTTTTCTGTGTGCCCTTGAATCAGCTGTGCAGATCCCTGGTGGGAGATGCTTTTTGTCTATTGGTCTCCCTGCCCTTGAAACAGCATTGGGGACTATTACGACGCCTTCTCAATCTATGTTGTCTGTTCATCAGCTCTTTGTTCTTGTCCCTTCTTCCCTGGAGTTGACATCTGGTTTGAGAACTTCTGTGAGCTCTTCTTCTCCTGTTTGTGGTTGAGAGTTCCTTCAGTTGTTGATTTCTGCACACTCTCTTCTTCATCAGTGGGTGCATCATTTTCTTCTAGATTCCTAAATTCAGTTAGTAAATTTAAGTCCCATATTTCAGGGTCATATAAAGATTTGTTTCTCACTGTCCTTTGGGGCAGCACTCTCTCTTTAGTGTTTTCATCTCTGATATCTCCTGTGAATTCCTCATCAAATCCCTCTTTGTGTAGACTATCTAAATCATACATATCATATATAACTTTGTTGCTGTTAATTTGGCATGTTTTGAACTCAGCATTCTCATCTATCTTTGTCTCTTCAATATCCACTGTTGCTCTCTTCAAGTTTTGAAAATATAATAGTCTATCATTGTCTAGCATGTATTCATTATTTGGTAGTGTTTGTGTTATCATGTGGGGGCCAGACCATACTGTTTTCAACTTCCAGACTTGGTTTGTGTCTCTAAGTTTAATCAGTGTGAACATGTATAATTTTCTCCTACCTTATGTGCATGCCAGTAAATTTTTTTATTATAATTGCATTGTTGTCTCACTGCTGATTTCTTTATATTATGACACATTGTTTCATAGACCCCTGTAATCTGCTTTCTTAGTTGATTTATGTATTTGTTGTCCAAACTTTTGCTGTAGTTGGTGTATTGCATTGATAACTGTGTTGCTGCCTCTCTTCTGAACATTGCCTTAAATAGTGGCACTTCTGTTGTTGCATGTACTGATGTGTTATAATAGTATTCAACCATCTCAATGACTTCTTGATGTTGTCTTCTAATTAATTTAATCAGTGTTTGATTGAGTTGCTCCAATGCTCTGTTGGCCTGTGTGTGATATGCTGTTGTCCATTCACTTGCTATTTCCAGGAGCTTTGCCATCTCTTGAAAGAGTCTGCTCTCAAATTGAGGGCCCTTGTCCATTATTATTGTTTCCATTGGCCTGAGTTGTAAAATCCATTCCTTCAATACTAATTCTTCTGTGGTTTCTGCTGTTGTGTTCTTCATTGGGATCATCCTTGCATATTTTGTGAAGTTGTCCACCATTACCTGTAGATATTGATAGCATTCTGCATCCTTCAACAGCATTTCCAGATCTATGTGGACTATCTTATATGGTTGTGTTGCAATGATTTTCTCCATTGGTGCCCTTTGTGTTGGAAAGTGCTGTTTATTGTCTAGAAGGCATGTTGTGCACATATTGATTATGTCCTCCATGACTTTCCTCACAGCTGTTGTTATGAATCTTGTGTTAAAGGTTTTTTCTGTTTGTGTGATTCCCAAGTGGCCCTTCTCATGTATTTTTCTTATCTTTTAAAGTAGCCTGGTGTCATGATTCTGTTGTTACTGGCTTGCTTCAACATATAATGATCCATTTTTGTTTATCTTCCACTTGTAGTGCTCGTAATATCCTGCCATTAATTTTAATAGTGTTGTTCAGGGTTCTCTTATCTTTTTGATAATCTCAGTGAGAATTATGTCACCCTCTGTTTGTTCACTATTTCTTGTTTGGAAATTTCCTCCCTCATCAGTATTGGTAAGATGGCCTGGCTGTTTTTTATTTCCAGCAGTCCCTCATATTCAGTATGTGGCAAAAATTGAAACTGTTTTTTCTCTACATCCAGTTTTACTGCATCTCTCTGATACTCTTGTAGCATCATCCAAAAAGGCAACTAAAAGCTGAATAACATCGAATGATTATTAATTGAAATTAATTGTAAAAATTTAGTTAATGAACTTTAGTTTATTTTTGTAAAATGCAACCAAGATTTAATATTGGTCAAAATAAGAAACTTGTTAGCCGATCAAGAGGTAATTGACAAATTAAATTGAGCAAACTAATGCTTACGTATGAACAGCCATATTGGCAGACGAATCATTTGAAATTTAAAATCAGCAGGTACTTTTGGAAAATTTTTATAAATAGCTTTGAACTAACCAGAAATTTGATGAACAATAAATTCTTCAGAGTTTATTTTATTTTCATTCTACTCTTATCTGGTTTGATTATTAAATAAAATGTGCAGCTAGGCAAGTTGTGTAGAGTAG
>CABFPE010000747.1:86329-97496 GCA_900660155.1 Hofstenia miamia
GGCCTGATTCTGTAAGAAGAAGTTTGGAATTAACTTATTCTCTGAATACTTATTACCCTTGGAATGAACATGCTCTTGTTTTCTCATTAGAAGAATTACATAATAAGTAGTAGTTTCATTGGTTATGTTTTAATATATCTAAAGATGGAATGCTTGCTGAGTGTTGCATGTGCTTCTACCACAAGACAAGCATTCTACATGGTGACCCTGACGACTCTGAATACATTACCAATGGATTTTACCTCTTTGTTTTTTATTAAATAAAGTAATACATTCTCTAAGAGTAATACAAAGAAGAGTTGTTATTGTTCTTACTGTTTCTATTAAATCCTTACACAAATCAGTACAGAAATCAAAAACCTTAGCAGCAGTACTGCAGCCAACTTCTAACTCAAGATCAACCTAATTGGTACTAAATGCTAGGTAAAGAGTCATGCAAACTACCATTTCAGTTTCAGTTATCTTACCATAGCCCATTCAATATCACAATGGAATCTCATATAACTCACTCCAAAACTCATAAAGCCCTCACTGTTGAAGACCTACAAAAAACCTCCTGTGACGAACTCCTACAAATGGTTGTAAGTCTCCAAAACAATCTACTCAAATCCCAAAACCAAAAGGAAAATCTGGAACAACAATTACTTGATGCTTACTGTAAAGAACAAGATTACTTGACAGATTAACTAATCTTCAAGAACAATTCAAAGAATTTAAAAAACAAATACTTGATCAATCAAAACAATCAGCACAACCTGTTTTTCAAGAAAACCAATCTAATCCCATTGACGTAACTCCCAAACTTAATGCAATTCGTAAAGAAATTTTTGAACAAGTCAGGCAAATCAAAAAGAAAATGTCAAATGATTTGAAAAAATTTTTTCAAGAGGTAAAAATGGAAAAAATTGCTACTGATTTATTTCAGCCTTGCTATAACAATTGTGTAACATAATTCAAATCATGTGTGGTCAAATTAAGAGAAACAAAGGAAGGAACTAAGACTGAATTTTGATATAAATATTAATTGTACAACACATGATTATGATTAGTTAATTATTTGTAAAATTTATAAGCAGTAATTTTTCTATTAATTAAATTGGCAGTACAAATGGATATTTGACAATTGGTAAAAAGGCAAAGTCGCAAAACGCTAATTAATGCTGACGTGCGCAAGGCGGCAGACGAAAGATAATCAAGATTTAATAAATTGTCAACAACTCAGCGATAACAGGTACTAGCCAAATATTTGAGTGTTTAAACAATTTCTAGTATAAAAGCTGTGCAATATTATATTTTGTTGATGGCCAAAATTTATCGGATTTACTTTGTTTTCTTTTGTCAGGTTTATTTATTAATTAAATGGAAAGCTAAAAATGTTCAAGCACTATGGTATTTGAGGCAGTGGTCCACAACTTTGTTTAAAGGGAGATAATTCGTAATGGCTGAGCACTTAGCAATGAATTGTTATCCCTATTCAAAAGGCTCTGTGATAGGCACATTAACGATAATGATTTGCTAGCGCCATTTCCAAGGCTGTGCTGTGGCTGGTAGCTGTTGGTCTGCCTGATGTGCTCATAAGTTATATGTAATGTTAGGGATTTTTCTCTGTTATAGCTTTCCTATCTGTTGTTGTTTGTTTTGTTATAATATTAAGTTTACATTAGCCCTTGTAGGAGAATTTACAGTTTGTTTGTATTGGAAGTTTATCTACTGTATTACATTGTATTTAATTCATAGTCGACCTATGGACCTAATTCCTATGTTTATGCTGGCTGTGTTGATTGTTCACATGTACGATAGGTTATTAGCAGATAGATATTTATCTGTAGGATTATTACATGTAAGGCATGATAACAAGCTAATGCATTCAGGTTGCGAATGTCCTTTATTTCACAACACCATTAATAATAAGATCAATCATTGCATTAAATTAGGAGGTATTCCACACACTGTCACAAATTCATTATCACACAACATTTCATGCACTGAGTCCTTGTTGCAGTGATTGGTGTCTCTTTCAATGCAAAAGTGTTTGTTGGAATTAATAATAACCTCACAGTTCCCGAATTCCTCTTTGTGCTGTGTCTCAGGGGTGTGTAACCCTGTAGTTTGTACCAACCATCTCCTGTCTTGAACCTAAATTACTGTCATTACTCTGGGCGTCGAATATAGTCGTTGCATAGATATTAGTCTAAAGGTTAAGTAACTACAAGTAAGAACAAAAGAATAGAGATGGAACTTGGAATCTGTCACCTACCTTACTTGGTAAAAATAGGAAATAGTCGAAGTAGCTCCTAAATTACACTTAAGTTTACTAGTTGGAAGGTTTTCAAGATTCTACATGATTCTCCATTACCTGAATTTCCAACAAACATGACGCCAATTAATATAGTTCAACCCCCCAAATTTAACGGAAAAATTGATGCTGCATCCCCCACTTTTGATGAATGGTTTGCACAATACGAACTATATATGCAACAAATGAAATTAGATCAAACAACTGCAGCTTCTCAATTAGCTTTTTACTTAAAAGATAAAGCTAATACCTATTATCTTAGTTTTGATGAAGAAATTAAAAACGACTATTCTACATTAATCAGAAAACTCAAATATCATTTCAAATCCAGATCAATTAAAAAACAATATCAAATGCTATTGTATGAACAACAATACAAACGAAATGATGATATCACTGCACATATAATGCAAATCCAAAGATTATTACGACTGTCTAGTAAAGACAACAAATACAAAAATGAAGACTTGTACAGTTTTATAATGCGTAGCTTACCTGCTACCATTCAACGACGCCTAGATAATAAATGTGATATTGATGATGATATTGAAACAATCATTAGCAAAGCTATCAATGTACAACTTGCTTTGGAAAACAATTTGAAAATCAAAAGAGATGCATTATCTATGATGCCCAAAACGAATTATTCCAGTTGAGTTCCAAAACAATCATTAAAGGAACCCACATCTGATTCTAATCATAAAAAACCAATCAAATCCAAATCAATAGACATTAATAATGACAATATACGTTGTTTTCACTGTGGACGCAAAGGACACTTGCGCTCTCACTGTACATTAAAAATTAACATTATCAAAGACAATGAAGGTTTTTATACTGACACTGAAGTTGACGCTGAAAGTATTACCACTGATAGCAATTCTTTAAATGAGTAAGAGCGCCAACTCCAGACTGAGCAGGAGAGATACTTATCTCAACTATTTTGACAGATAAGAAATATATTCCAGTTACCATGAATGGAATAATTATTGAAGCAATAATTGATACTGGAGCTGCACATTCTGTCATAGCTGATACCTGCGCAAACTCTATCAGTATAACTTGCAAAGATTTAACAAAAGAAAATTACAGATTAATTTCTGCCAGTGGTGATTACTTAAATATGAAAGGATACATTAAAAACGTTTAAATTTCTATAAAATGTAAAATCTTTGAACAAGATTTAATTGTAACTAATACTACAAACTTCCAATTGCCATACCAATTGATATTAGGACGTGATTTTTTAGAAGATAACGACTGCATTATTAATTTTGAAGAAAATACCATTATGATTAATAACAACAATACTATTTGAAAAAATTTATTCGTTAAAGACCCTGATTCCGTTCAATTTCAACTAGAGGATATTCTAAATATCAAACCTTATCATTGGAAAATGACAAAAGCAAAAACGGATAGTTCCATAAATGGTGATTACATGATTTCTCATTATACTGGATACAATGCCAAAAAAATTAACTACTTTATCTACAATCTCATACGTTAATAAAGGATGTCTAATTACAGCTTTATTAAATAAAACTGACAGAGTTATAACATTACGACCACAACAGCTAAAAATATTTGCTTTTCCAGTGTACACTCACATCAAGAAAAACCATACCTGTTTATTTATAAACAATTCAAGTACAAAATCAAAAGAAGATATTACAATACCAAATGTTAATTCCGATTCACATCCGTATTTAACTCCTAATCAAATCAAAGACTTAAACAATTTGCTTACTAAATACCATGAAGCTTTCAACTTCAGTACTATTAGCATTGGTCAAGCAAACGGTGAATTTCATCATATCAAAATGACTTCTAATAAACCAATTTGCCAACATGTTCATTGCATTCCAGAACACCACAAGGAAGAATATCTAAAGACAAATAAGGAATTATTAAATAATGGCATTATATGTAAAAGTAATAGTCCCTATGCATCACCTACAGTTTTCATAACACAAGGAAACAAAAAAAGATTATGTATTGATTTCAGAAAACTCAATGACATTACTGTCAAGGATGCTTATCCTTTACCATGTATAGATGACATTCTTTACAATGCCAGTAAATTTAAAATATTCTCAAGTCTCGACTTATGCAAAGCCTATTGGCAAGTTCCTATGCATCCTGACAATATAGAAAAAACAGCCTTCATTACACCCTACGGTTTATTAGAATGGCTCTACATGGCATTCAGTTTATCAAATGCACCAGCCACATTTCAACATTATGTAATGAAAGTCCTAATGAATGGCAATAATAAATTAGACGAAAGCATTGCCACTTACATTGACGATATTTTAATATCCTCAATGTCATTTCCAGAACATTTAGAAAAACTTGAACAAGTTCTTAAAATTTTAAATAAAAGCAGCTTAAAAATTAATGGCAACAAATGCAATTTAGCTAGACACTTGACAGTATTTCTGGGAAGAAAAATTGAACACAAAATGATAACTTTAAAAGATGATACTACTTCATTAATAGAATCAATACAATGTCCTAAAAATCGCAAAGATGTTCAACGTATACTTGGATTTTTTAATTACTATCAAAGTTTCATTCCCAACATTGCTAAAAAGACCATTAATATGTCAAATTTATTAAAGTCTAAAAACGATTTTCAATGGCAATGGAAACATCAAGAAGATTTTGATTTACTTAAAAAAGAATTCAAAAAACTACCATCTTTGAATTGTCCTGATTATTCTAAAGAATTCATTGTAGATTAAGACATAAATGTACCAATTAGAGTTTTACCAAAATGTACAACTAGAAATCCTAATCCTAATTATATTTCCCAAGATTGGGAATTAGATATTTAACATTTGTTTAGGCATGAAACGACAATGCACACCACTGAAGGCAAGTGACACTTCCTCGTCTCTATCCAGGCGCCATGTTAAACAAAGAAAATAATACCAGTCCCATACATCTTCGGATGCAGGGTCTGGGAGCACTGAATTGGATGCTTCTCAGTCTAAACAGAAGCTTCAAATGGTTTCTGTTTCTACTGAGACTGTGAGGCCCACGCTGCACCATGAGCTTCAAATGGTTCATGAAGCAGAAGGGACGAGTATTCAGTCAACCTCACTGCACCTGTTCACCATCAGCTTCAAATGGTTGATGATGTTCAGGGAGAGGGTTTCCTTGCACCAGGAACCGCAAGGGTGGGCGTTAAATGTAAAATTCTGGATTCCTCACCACTTACAGATGTTTTGGAGTCTTATATTAATCAACCTCACCCAGACTCAGACTCATCTGCATCCTCTACAAACTCTAAAACTTTTTAAAATATTCGCAGATTGGAAAAGTTTACTTTATTGAAGGCAAACTTCTACATCCCTATTTCAAACCTACCAAGAAGGCAAATTACATAATGGATCATAATACTCCTGCTGAAACAAAAGAACAGATACAAACTCTTTATGTTATCAACCTTCATCTCCTTCAGCAAACGTCCTACCTTCCACTATAGACTCATATAAATGTGCTTGTTGTAACACTCAACTCTTTTACAAACACACAATTGCAAAATCATTTGAACAATGTTATTTAAATGCAAAAATTCATCTTTCCTTTGATGAAAATTTCAACCTAAAAAACTTACTACAGTTACTCATTAATCTACATAAACTCCGTCAAATCGAATTACTCAACATTGATTACAACTCTTTACAAATTATATACTTCATTCACGAGAAAGACATTTCTTTTACTAATCTACACAAACTTTTGGAAAAAGTCAGTACATTAGCCAAAAAGAATAAAGTAACATTATCTCTCATTTACATTGAACGTGAAATTTTAATCACTCCTGAATTCTTTGAAACTTTAGAACAAACAGTAGAAAACTTTTTCGTTTTTCACTTTGATGACTACATAGCTCTAAACAATGACTACAGCAACAACAGCATATCAAAAATGCTGTACACAGATATCATGATGAATAATAAATTACCAGCTATTCATCCAATTGTTGATACACGCCTCACAATTGATTTATGTCTCTATGCACAAGCTACTGAAATATTGAATGAAAACAATCAACTAGTTAATCTAGGCAAAGTCTCTATTCATCTCACAATGCAATTATCAGACACCACAGTAAGAGAGTTAAAAAGCTATTGGAATAACATTAAAGGTGAACAATTGAAAACCGAAATATGGCCTGACATTGAAATTAAATCTCCGTCATTAAGTTATCACTCTTCCATAGAAACAGCCATATCCAATATGCAAATATCATTTAATTTAAAAGATAAGACTGACTTCAGTAAGACGCTATTCTCAGAAGAAAAAGTTCCAACATTCAATGCCAAAGCAGCTATGTGGTTACTATCAATTTTCTTAACAAAATTTGAAACTCTATCTCTACCCATTGATAAAAAACTACACCAAAACATGTTGAAAACTACAAATTTCGAAATTGCTATAGCTCCTATCTTTACAAAAGCTAAAAATTGGTTATTAAGTGGCATTACTATTGCAACAAGTCCTCTGAAAGCAGACGCTAAGATATTCTACAGATACAAAAAATATTTTACATGCTTACTCTGCCAATACCACATCACAGGCATAATTCTGATTACAATCTTATGTTTCAAGCTTGGAATAGATTACAATGATATTGCACTCTTCTCTGATCATGTACGAAAATATATGGGGGGGGGCACTACCAGTGAAACTCGTTACAATACCCTACCTGGAGATCTACTACCTCTTTCTACCAATGATATTTTCAACAGAAAACAGAAGAATACTAAGACAATACGTCAACAATGTAAATGAAACTTGCTGATAACTGCAACAATCTCCTATATAAATGGCTTTAAAAATACTATGTCACGTGCAAGTATCAGAAAGAAGTTTATTTTAATAAATCACTTCTACAGAATGGAGTTTCAACAAACATTATTGTTACAGAAAAAGTTCCACTCAGTCTTATCAAACTTGAGCAAGAAGAGATTCTCCACCACAAGAGCGCAATAACATTGTCTCCACAACTCCAAAACAAAATTGAGAAAGTCAACTTAGAAAAACTTGGAATCAAAACTCCAGAACAATTACAAGAATGGATATCTGTAGTAGATGAAAACTTCCTCATCACCAAAATTCCCTCTATATCTCAACTAAGAGAAATTGTAACTCCAAGACAAAATGGTCCAGTAAAAGAATGTGACACTGAAAATCTTAAGACATATTTCACTACTGAAGTGTTCTTAGAACAGGAGATAGACAATCTACTTAAACCACTACAATTACTAAGTCTCAACATTGAATGTACAGCAGCAAAATTTTTTATACCCAAACCTATTCAACTTCAACCATGAAAATTTGGACTTAGCAATGAATTTTGGATGACAATTGATAAAGCACAACATAATTTTCCTGTAACACGTGGTGTTGCTTGGTTAAAAACAACAGATATCACAGAAGATACACTCTGGAAAAATATTGCAAGTGAAAATTACTTATGCACACCACCTTCAGCTATTAAATTGCCTGCAATAATGCCAGCATGGAAAGGATCAAAGACAATTAACGATGGAGTAAAACAGCTTGATAATGACAATTATCACAACAGTTTAACAACCCTTAGCAACTATGTGAAAACAGAGAAATATAAAACAGCTGTTGATAAAATCAAACAACACAACAACAACAAAAGACTGTATGTTGATTCCTCACACACTCAAGCTGAATTACTACGTAACTGAAAACCCATTTACAAACAACTATTGTTAATAAAACAAGCAATTTCGAAAATGTCTACACCAACTATTGCATTATTCTCTGGCATAATGGACGTGCTTTAGGCAAATCTCACCAAAGAGCATTTAAAATTTTACAATGTGGCATATCAAACAGAAATAAAAGTCATGTTATGATCAGGGAAAACTGATATCAACGAAATTACAGAAGATGATGTTAACAACAACATTTCACTATTCTTTAAAGAAATAAAGCAAACCTGAAATCTTGTCACAACATTTCAGGAACTGTACCCCAATCTAAACATTAATATGACATTAGCACATAATTCTGATTTTGATGCTAAACTTACATTAATGATCACTATCAAAGGTTTACAACTCTACAAAACATTTTCATCCATTTTCAATGAAAAAATAAACTATTTTCATCAATCGCATGTGATATCACATCAACTACTACACAACAAAAACATTACGCTCAAAAGTTGCTCAACAACTGAATTAGAAACAATGTTCTCAATACTTTGTTCAGACATGTTACTCTCTACTCTCTCATGGAATGATACCAATGCTGCTGACATCATCACTAAAACTCAAAAACTCTTAGAAGAAGAAGCTGACATATGTATCCTGGATCCTAGTCTGAGCTGGGTAGGCATGTAGTATATTTGCATCCCTAAGTTGTAAATTGATAATATGTGTTGATTTAGTAATATTGTGACAATTAGCAATGTACAATTAGTGATTTAATATTCTTTGTATTCTGATTGGTTGCTCATATGAGGAATCCATTTTGTTTGCGTAATTTGAATATCAGACATCTCAGTAGTTTTAAATATTTTGTTCTGCTATTACTCACCATTTGATCACAAGTGAGTGGCTGTTTTCTATTATTTGTAAATACTCAAATATGTGATTTCTGTTAATTTAAGTTTTGCTACCCTAGCTTCCAATTGCTTTTATTTTAATTTTTATAAATTTCCCCAGCCATATATTTAACTAACATTACCTTTTAGCATTTTTCATATAATATATTTTTCATAAAGTGCCCCCTTATTATCTGTTATTATATTTATTATTTTTTATGTATTTGATCACTATGATCAATGCTTAAGGTATCACTCCAAGCAAAAGGTAGGATAACCAGAGGCTCTAAATGGCCCTCTGGTTTGACTCCTCTAGTCTAGGTGATAGTAGGTATTAGGTATAAGGATGAGTATGGTTAGGAAGTGTGGTTTGCATGTAGCTATAATTATTGCATTTTCTCTAGTCTAAAATGAGCTGAGAAATTAGGTATTGGAAATGGTTCATCACTTTAGCCAGGGGCCAGATTCTGTAAGAAGAAGTTTGGAATTAACTTATTCTCTGAATACTTATTACCCTTGGAATGAACATGCTCTTGTTTTCTCATTAGAAGAATTACATAATAAGTAGTAGTTTCATTGGTTATGTTTTAATATATCTAAAGATGGAATGCTTGCTGAGTGTTGCATGTGCTTCTACCACAAGACAAGCATTCTACAGTGTTATTATCAACAGATACTAATCTCTTATAGTTGACACTTATTGTTGCTTGGTTGCATAATACAAATTAATCTAACTGATCTAATAATTTTATAAGATTTTTAGTCATCTTTCATCTTAAATCTTATTCTCCCCTTGTTTTCAATGTTAGCAGCTTGATTTGTTTGGATGATGCTACAATATTTCAAATATTTTTTCCTCTGGAGCTAAGTGTTACCAATTGTTCTACCTGCTGGATGTAGTTTCATATATCATCCATCTTTCTCATCTTTTTGAGTTCAATATAATTTGGTATTGGTATTTAAAACTTTCATTTTCATAGTACTCTATGAAATCTTCAATCAATAATTTGTTATCCCATTTCATATCAGTGTCTAGAAGTAAATAATGTTGGGATGCCACTCCTGTGAGGTACAATAGGAATCTCACCACTGCAGCTTGTTGGCTCACTTTCCTCTCAGCCATTGTGATTTTAAGCATTTGCAGCCATTCAAGGAATGTTGGATTATAACTGTCAACCATCCCATTGAATTTTAGCAGGGTTGCCTTGCATGGTATCATATTGTTATTACTGTTCTCTAGTAGCATCAAGTTCTTGTAGGTTGGTCTCCTTTGCACACTTATGTTTTCATTTATTGTAAGCTGGTTGGTTACTGTTTTTGTGATTTCATTGATGATTTTTTTCTTTTCTTGTTCCTCTTCCTCTTCTGCATCTTTTAATTGTTTTTTAAAATTGTTGGGTGACACTTGTAGGCTTCTTTCTCTCAATTGCTCAACTGTTATCTCATGCATTTGTGTTGCCATCTGATTTTCCTCTTCTTTTCTCTGTATTGTTTTTAGTTTGTGTCTCAATTCTTCTAGCTCTCACACTTGTTTTTCATGATTCTCATCTCTGCCCAATTCTGTTAATCTAAATTTATCTTTGAGTTGTTCTAGCTCGTGAGCTTGTATATTGTAACATCCTCCACCTAGCTTATTACGCCGTGTCTGATTACTGATAATGAGTGCTTAGTAATTCACGGGTGAGATGTTACTACATTGTCGAACCATCAGACTATCCTCTATTATTAACTAGTTATGTTAATAAAATGATTGAGTATTCACTATCACTGTTTAGGTGACGAAGTGGTCAGATGTTTCCTCTTCAGTTCTTCTGTGGGCTACTGCCAATCTCCACAACACAGCTCCTCCTCTTCTACAACAATGGTTGAGTCCACAGCATCACCTCAGCTCAACTGGACTTAGTTATGTGTACCTTACATTAGCTCGGTGTGTGCACTCAAGTAAAGTTGTAACTGACTTAAACTCAAAGTTGTAAAGTGTTTGTTGTTTTTATTTAATAAAGCAACTGGGCATTGACACTAACTGCATGTAATAAAATATTTAGAATAGCCATTACTGTAAAACTATCAGCTTAATTATTCAAATAACAAGATTGCAGTTTCCTATACCTACATTTAATAGTATTACATGTGAGGTCATTTATTAAGTCAATTATAGTCGAGTCTCCTACATTTAAGAATATATAAATATCCCTAAGTGTCGACTATCCAGTCGTTTCAGGCATTGATTATTTCATACATGTATTGATCGATAGTCAGACTAGGCAAGAATC
>CABFPE010000747.1:97774-115780 GCA_900660155.1 Hofstenia miamia
TAGAATCAATCCTGTGGTGGATTCCAGCCACTACTAAACACAACTTGCCTAGCTGCACATTTAATTAAATAATCAAACCAGATAAAGTAGAAATGAAAATTAAATAAACTCCGAAGAATTTATTGTTCATCAAAATTATGGTTGAATCAAAGCTATTTATAAAATTTCTACAAAAGTACCTGCTGATTTTAAATTTCAAATGATTCGTCTGCCAATATGGCTGTTCATACGTAAGCATTAGTTTGCTCAATTTAATTTGTCAATTATTTCTTGATCGGCTAACAAGTTTTCTTATTTTGAACAATATTAAATCTTAGTTGCATTTTACAAAAATAACTAAAGTTCATTAGCTAAATTTTTACAATTAATTTCAATTAATAATCATTCAACGTTATTCAGCTTTAGTTGCTTTTTTGGATGATGCTACAATATCATTGTCTAGAATTAGCTGTCTATTGTTGTCTTCTAGTTGTCAGCATATTTTTTCCCATTTTTCATTCTGTTCTTGGAAACATTTGTTCAATTGTGCTAGTTGAATTGTTAGTGCTTTAATATCCCTTTGCAAAATTTTCACTTTGATCTTCTAGGTGGTTATCCATTTCTATTCTCAACTCACTCAATGCATTTTCATTTTCCTGTTCTAATTCACTCAATGCATTTTCATTTTCCTGTTCTAATTTCACCATTCTTTGCACTAGCATTTGTATCTCAGCTCTCAGTATTGTCTCTGTCTCATTTGTTTGTCTTAAAATGCTTAAGATTTGTTAGATCCTGTTTCTGGGGACATATGTAGGGTTTCTAGTTCTGTGGGAGATGCATCCATTTCTGAATGTGTTCTTCTTTGGGTGGGAGTTGTTCTACTTGTGCCTTTCTTGGATCTACCTCTCTTTCTTCTTGTGTTTGTCATTCTAATTTATGATTAGTATTGGCTTGCATCTTGGTATGATTCTTTGTTTCTGAACCAGCTTCAGGTTAGGTGTAGTAGTAGTAGTAGCTGACTGTGTGCTATGTTGGTAGTTGGTGGTTACTTTACATGGCATGGTTGCAATTCTTACCTGTTGACTTTAAGTCTTGAGTCATGATGTTTGCTTGTTGATTCTTCTTCTTGTTCTTAATCTATCACAGTCACCATGTAGCATCTGCTACCAGGCATTAGCATAGAGTTATTTATTCCTTTAAATATTACTTCTTGTTAAATGTGAGTAAGGCTGTACTGATCTCTGTTTGCTTCAACATAAGATATGTTGTTGTAAATTTGTATTAACCCTAACTAATCTGATACTATTTAGGTATGACATCATTGCAACTTTCTTCTGTGATTCACTTGTGTTCCACTGTGGCTTCTGGCCAATTCCAATCTCTGAATACTCCACACTCATATGCCTTTATTGTTGATGGAGTAGTTCCAAGTCTCAGCTCACTGAAACAAGTTATTTGTTCCCTATCCTAACACAGTGCAACTGTCAAGACTGGATGTAACTGACTTAAACTCAATTTGTAATGTGTAATTTATACTTTGCAACCTGGCAATATCACTAGCTGCTTAATAAGCATCACTTTAACCATTACTGAAAAACTATTGGCTTTAATTAAAATAGATAATTACTTGCAGCTTCCTAACTTACATTTAGATAACAATACATGCTCAGTCTATTTATCAGTCTATTTATAGATCACCTACATAGTGAAGATAATATAACATAGATATAACCCACAATTGGCTAACTAGCCTTATCTTCAAAGTCTATTATTTAATACATGTCAAGGAATGAATGAATTGATAGTCAGCTAAACAGAGAAAAACTCCTATTCATACCCCTAACATAAATGCAGGTTTGTGGCTCAGATCAAGGACCCTTGAATCACTCCCAATGTGTGCCCTCACCACTACTAATGCATCTACCATTTAGCTTGACATTGATTAGTATTAAGCAAACAAAGTTAAATCTATGAATAAGAATTCCAAAGAATTTACTTCAACAGTTTTCCAAATTGATTTCCACTCTATTTGTACTTTCAAATTCAGGAAGTACCTGTTGTTCAAAATTTGAATTTATCATCTGCCAAAATGGCTAAAAATAATGGAAGCTTTATCACCCCCTTCATTTTGCCAAATTGTTCTTCAACAAGTACTAATTGTTTCTTAGTTGCATTTTACAAAATAATGATAATAATTAAATTTAAATTGTTTATAATTCATAATCAATAAATAATAATTTGATGTTAATTCTGTTAACTGACTAATCATATGATCTTCTCTTCTTAGCAGCATTATGCTTTGGATTATGCCACACTATAGCCTTGCTTGTCTGTATGTTGAAGTCCCACAGTATCTTAACCTTCTCATTCACAATGGTTCAATGTGTCTTGTGCTCATACCACTTATCTCCTGCTTCTAACCCATGCTGCCTGCTCAAATTCCAGTGTACCATTCATCCTACCTTGTCATGCTGAACCTATGCTCATTCTGCACCAACTTCTCACATCCTGCTTATCACTTACTTCCACTCTTCTCTCTATATGCTTTTTTACCCATTTTGTTCTTAATGCTTCCTCCTGTGCTGCCATTATCAAGGCTTCTGTTTCTCTTTTAAGTCCTGTTACCTTAACCACTTGTTGCTTCCTTCTGTCACACTTTTCTGTGTGCCTCCAGTATTCTCTATGCATTGGTACTCCCAACTCCTCCAAGTATCTCTTATGCTTCTTACTCATTGCTCCTAGGGCTCCTACTACTACTGGGACTACTTCAACATTCTTTAACTTCCAAAGCCTTTCTATTTCCTCTGTCAACTCCCTGTACTTGTCTATCTTCTCTTTCTCCTTGCTTTCTACATTCCTGTCCTTTGGTACTGCTATGTCTATCACTGTTCCCAATCTTTTCTCTTTATCTACTACTAATATGTCTGGCTTCCATCCTTCTATCAACTTGCCTGTCTGTATGTTGAAGTCCCACAGTATCTTAACCTTCTCATTTTCTATGACGCCATGTGGCTTGTGCTCATACCACTTGTATTCTGCTTTTAACCCATGCTGCCTGCTCAAACTCCAGTGAACCATTCTTCCCACCTTGTCATGCCTGAATTTATACTCATTCTGTGCTAACTTCTCACACCCTGCTATCAGATGGTCTACTGTCTCCGTCTCTTTCTTACATAGCCTAAGCTTATCACTTACTTCTGCTCTTCGGTCTATGGTATGAAGATTAACAACATAAGATGTGTCATTTAAAATAATTTTGTCATATGTACATTAAAATATTTATCTGAGTTTTTTTATGAAATCAAGTATAATATTTTATCATTTAGTCTAGATTACAACTCAATAAACAACTTCTAAGACTAAATTTTGATGTCTCTTTTGATGTAATTGATAGGTATACATCATTCATGCTAAATTTTTTTGTTCATATTGTCATAACGATTTGATATGTCGATCTCAAGGGTGTTGGTTTAAAGGTTTTGTATGTTGATAAAACGTACCAACCATAAGTGAAACATTGGCCAGTGTTAACAATTTTGATATTTCACATGTAACAAAAAAGGTTGCCGAGCTACAATTTAAACTTGATTGGTTATTACATATATTGTGGCAAATAGCAATAGAATTATTTTTACGCAAATTGTTCATACATCTCTTTCAGTTCTGATTATTAGTAATTATATTTAACTTACATGTATATTTTGCTTTAATATGTATTTATAAAGCGGTTTGTGTTAGGAATTAGATGAATGTTTAGAATAGGGTACCTGGGGAGAATATATACATTAATATAGGGTAAAAATCGATTAGAAATGCAATAACATGCGCAAAGTAAAAATCGATTAGAAATGCAATAACATGCGCAAAAAATTAATAAAATAATAGATATAGACCGATAGCTTTGCTTAATTAACCAAATTCGTAGAAGGCGTATATATTTAAGGACGTTTGCGCAGAAGACTTGAAGTACATAAAATAATATATTGAAAAATTACAAAATATAAAAGTATATTTATGCAAATCTATACATTTTTCGTGGAAATTTCATACTTTGCAACCGCTTTTCATTTTCATAGGATTTGTACTCGTTATTTATATTTATTTCCACATTTTATTTACCGCTTAGTAAAACAAATCTATAGCTACCGTGACTGCGTTTCATACGTTTTTAATGCCTAAATATTACACATTTGCGCTATTGTATTTAACATATTTTACTCGACAAATCCTCATTGCTTTGTAGATTTAATGAAATATCCCATTTCGACATTTAAATCTGTTGGTTAATGTAAGGATTTTGATTTAAACTAAAAAGGATAGACTTGCATAACTATACTTTTATACCTTGCAAGTTGTGTAATAATGGATAATAGTTCTTAACGAGTCTTAAGTTTTCTTAAATATATACCGCTTTCTACGAATTTGGATAATTATGCAGTTATCAGACTACATCTATTAATTTTTAAACTTTTTTCGTAGGATTTTGGTTTTCTTGTCGCAATTTGCTTAAATGCAGCAGTGAGATTGTCTCAAGTAACTTGCAGAAATCAATATAAAAGAAAAGAAAGAAGAAAGTAAGACTTTTATTAAGAAACAGATAAAACATCCATTTCTGTGATATGGTTTGTTGGAACAAAGGAATCGATGGGGGAAAATTGAGAGTTCCTTCTCATACTTCGTTTTGAGGACAGGAGGCAGCCTGTTTCTTAACCTCAATTGTCCATAACTTGTACGACTAATAACCAGATCATGAAGTATGTGACTATCTTGAGTGATTTTGGAAAACAGTCTCTGGTCAATATCATCGATGATCTCTTTGATAGGTTTAAAAGAAGAAATGATGCCAAGCCGCACTGCTTTACTTTGGACCCTGTCTATCATGGAAAGGTGAGTATGCAGTGCACCTCCCCAAACCGAACAACAATAAGTAAGTGTCGGCTTGATCAAAGAAGCGTACAGCCTTTCTAATTCCTCTTTTGTAAATCCCATGCGTCTAAGTAACAGATACAGCTTTGCAGTCGCTCTCTTATATATTGATCTGATATGTTGTCCAAACGATAATTTCTCATCAAAATACAATCCCAGAATCTTGCATAATTAACCAAATTCGTAGAACGGGGCATATATTTAAGGACATTTGCGCAGAAAACTTGAAATACATAAGATAATGGGCGTTATTGTAGATCAGGGGACTCTGATTTCTAAAAGCCGAAGTGACGTCAAATAACATGCTGAGGGTTTACGTCAAGGAATTTTAAAAATTCATTGTTTAGGTCAATATAATATTGAAAAATTTAGGTTTTAGGTTTAGATTATAGGGTTTAGGTTTAAGAAACGTTACGTTGTGACTTGGGTTATGGTTTAGGTCTATAAAATATTGTAAAATTTAGGTTTAGGTTATAGTGTGTAGGTTTAAGAAACGTCAAGTTGTGACTTGGGTTAGGGTTTAGGTCCATAAAATGTTGTAAAATTTAGAATTTAAGTTTACGTTCTAGATGACGTCATATACAGTGTTTCGTAGAAACAATATGTTTATATATCAGAGTCGCCTGATCTGCAATAATGCCAGATAAAGTATTACTAAGCAAATTACGAGATATAAATTTATGCAAATCCATACATTTTTCATGTAAATAAATTGGAACTCTCATACTTTGCAACCGCTTTGCATTTTCAGAGGCTTTGTTTTGATTTATATTTGTTTCAGCACTCTACAGTTTTGTCTTTAGAATATTGTAATTAAATTTACTTTCTGGAATCTTTCGATAATTTACTATAAATTCTATTTTTCTGCTTTTGAAAAGGTTACTTGACTTCAGTTTTTTATGGAACTTATTAATAATTTTTACGGAAGCTGTTTATATTAATGAAGATGTCATCTATAGGATTTACACTTGAAATATACGAGGCCTCACACAAATCTAGCAACTTGAACTCTTATTTTACTAATATTGGACGGAAACTCAAAATACAAACACAAATGTCACTTGACACATCCTTCTAAAGAATTAATTATGATTTGCTTCAGTGAAAAAGTTTTTAAATATATGCATTTGTGTACTTATAAATTATTCAATGCTTACTGAGGTCAAATACCATAGCAAAATGAAACATAATTATTGATAATGCTACTCGCCTAGTTTTATATCATTTAACTTTCATAATTAATATTCAAACTAAACAACCTGAAATGTATATTCACGGAAAAGTGAAAGCTGATTAAAGTTATACAAAGAATTGATATATAGAAAATATCAAAATTGTGTTTTGCTTGAAATGCAGTTAAAATAGTTTTAAATTTGTGTATATTCAATATCAAGTCTGCATCGTCATGTGTAATTTTCTAGATGAAAACATCTTATATATGTACTGCAGACCCCGCCGCTTGAACATTTTTATAGTCCATCACAGGACCGTGGCCAAATGGTCAGTTGCCCCCCCCCTTTATGAAATGAAAAATATATACAAGCCCTTTTTTAATAAAAAACGTCCTAAATGTTGTATGTAAAATCCCTATAAAATACTAGGATATGTTTATTAACATTCCTCCAAAGCCTCCCCTCTCTAAAGAGAACTTTTTATTTCAGTTGGTTGGAAACACTAATGGTATTGTGACTATACAAGCACAAAATATGCAAAGTTTTCGTTTGCATGTGCTTGAATTATTCTGTTCAGAGAAGAGAAGACTTAAATTGTGTAAAATACATGAATTATCTGCTTTTAATTAAGAAAAACTAAAAGTATCTTAAATGCTCTTAAATGATTCTTAGCCCTTTATGAAAAAATTCTAGCAACGACCTTGGCGCATTTTTAATTATTTTAATGTCATTATAATATATGACTGTTCGCCTTCTAATTTCAAATTATTTTATTATATTGATTGTAGTTCTGCCCACCATATCTGCCTCGCTTAAAAGAACTGTGCAGCATTCACTTTGTTCTTTCAAATGACTAATGAAGAATCCTTTGGTGACATTGAGAAGTATTTTTCAAAAGATGAATTTCAGAGTTTGGGATTTTACGATAAGCTTCAGTACTCCAGCTTGAAGAAGAAGTATGACGAAATGATCAGTTCTGGTATTAATATTCGACTGCCAGAGTTCATGGAAAATTTTCATATCTCAGATTCAGAAAGGTACTCTCTTAAATCCAAATAAAAATTTATATTGCAAAAATATTTTGAATTGTTTACATATATATTTTATTCGTATGGAGCGCAGCCCATTTTTATGTAAATGATCAAACACTCTAAAAATTATATTATTAAATACTTTTGAATATGTATACTTTTCAAATTAAATAATAATAATAATAGATTTCTTGCTATGGAATTTAATCTATTTGGTTTTAATTACTGCGTATTTGTAAGAGATCATTTCTGTTTTAATTTTTACTTTTGATTGAAAAGATTTTCTTGACTAAATTTTCATATATTCAACAATCTCAGTTGCAAAGAAACTTTAGGTGGAGGTCGAGTTGCTCGCCCCGGCTCTCCCTAATGCCAAATCCTAATATTTAATGCCCATCTTTCTGATTTTTGTCAAAAAGTTCAAGTTTCCAATTTGCAAGACCAATGTTGGTGTTGACATGAGCTTTGTTAGTCTTAGAACAACAACTGCTACTTGCGTAGTAGTTGAGAACCTTAGGTAAACATGAATCCGAACCCGACACAATCGTAATATTTCTACCAGAACTAGACCCAACAAGGAAAAGCTGAATTCGATTTGCCGTTCTGGATCTTTATCCAATCAAATGATCATTAACATCAATCATTTTCTGACTTGAAAACAGCAATTCATTGGTATTACTTGGATCATTCTGAAATCAAGTGGTGATTTTTTTAATAATGAATCTAATCTTTGTACCAGAACCTGATCTAAAACCCGAAATGGGGTCGGGCTTATCGGGTACCCGATGTCACTCTATTGTATAGGTAGGTGTATTGCAACTGACAGGCAAAGGAAGCTTCAGGTCAACTGTATTTTGCACAGCTTTACAAAATGTAAGAGTTGTACTTTTCAACTTTTTAATGAACTGCAATGATTTCATGTTGGGATGTATCCAAGTTTCGAGTTTCTCAGTTTATTTACGATTGTAAGGTGTAAATTTTTCTCCACGCTTACTCAACAAATCTTGGAGACAGTCATAACTCTTTGATACTACTGTGAATTGTTGGACGCCATTCTCCAACCATTCTGTTGCACATTTTTTGGTTCCTGTTCCTTACTGATCCCATTCCATAAGGTTTGTTCCGTGTACCGTTTCTTGTTCCATGACAGTACACAATATAATTTTCATATTCAATATGTCAGTAAGTACACTACGATCTATCCTATGTAGAACGCACTAAGCATACATTAAATAGAAAATATGGTTATAGGCAATAACTAATTAATCAAAGGTAACTAATTAATCAAGTGCTTGCAGCAATGGTAAGAATTAACTAAATACTCTTGCAGCCGGGTTATCAAGCTGTTCAAGGGTGTTAGTTTTCTAAGATTAATCCTCTTAAAAAAATTTGGGTACAATTATTATAAAAACAAAATATTAGATGAATGGGTAAATAACCAAATTGGTCCAGTTGGAAATCAAAATTTTGGTGTTTAAATTGTTTTTCAGAGCTAATCTTTCATAATTAGTTATTGTTGTTGTGTCACCTGTCACCATGTTTTAGTCCAAATTCATCCAATTATAGATGATATTTTAATTCCAATATTTTTACCAGTGTAAATGAAATCAGGAAAGAATTTACAGCGTAACATTCTACTTTGTAAACTACTCTTTGAATCTTCAAGACAAACAACGCTGTAATCGGGACTAAAGAACTCGTAGGAACTGGCAGTGTTGGGACTGTGCACAAGCACGACATGATATAAATGTAAAAGCCAGCTTAGATTAAACCTTTATGGATAAAATGGTTTTGGCAGAAATTATTTTCAAACTGTTCAAGAAACAGAACTTTTGATGATTTCAATATGCAATTTCACAGATTGAGGAAATCAAATTAACAAATACGCTTGATGCGTATTTTAGTGTGGGCACGAGCACGAAATTTTAAGAATTATCATGCATGAGTCCGGCATGCACGAAAATCTATAAATTTTTCGTTAAATGTAAAAGACATCTTAGATTAAAATATTTTCAATAGTTTAAGTATTGTTCAAGAAAAAAAACTTTTAATGATTTTAATATGCAAATTAATGGATTTAGAAAATCAAATTAACAAATATATTTGATACGTATTTTAATGTGGGCACGCGCACAGCACGAGCACGAAATTTTCTGTAAAAATGGCACAGGCACTGCACGAACACAACATGGCATGGCACGACATAATCAGGGCACGGTTCCAACACTGGGAACTTGACACACTAAGTTTTTTCTGCTTAAATTTTGCTCATTGCAAGTTTTATGAAAATGCAAGGATAGAGCATAGCTAGTGTGCCATTCTTTATTTGTGAGATCAACTGGTAGACCAAAATTTTCCAGGCATCAGGTATTACCAAAGAATTTTTTGTAACATATTGATCAGATCTAGGCTTATAGTCAATATTCAGAACAAGAGAATTTCAACTAAGTAAAATGCAAAGAGTTGGTAATATTTAAGATCAAAATTAAGATTTGAATACTGCACAACAATTTCAAAAATTTACATAGAATTTCAATATGGATGAAATGGAGTTGAATTTCTATCAAAACATCAATGAAAATTTCAAATGTATATATTCCAAATAGTAATAGAAGAAATTCAGAAAAAAGTCCCATATTTTTAATGTCCTGTTTGCAGTTAAAATGTAAATGGAAGATGCCACCTACCATCCAGCATTACTTTTCCTAAAATTCTGTAAAAAAACTATTTTTACACAAAATCCTATTCATACTAAATGAAAGTTTTCGAAAGACAAATTGCAGAATTAATATAGTCATCCAATCAATTCGTCAAAAGATCATTCTTGATCCTCCTGCCATCAACAATTAGACATATCTACAAAATGAATTTAACGACACATGTAAAATTGTTATCATAATTTTTATGGTAACATTTACAATTCAACTTGAATCTTCTTTATCTTCTTCCATTTTAAATTTAATATTTTATATTCCAAGTTTTACTTCATCTAATTCCTTTGCTAACAAATAACAGAAAAGGGTTATGAGGGACCGCCTAGTCCAATGGTATTAGGATTGGTACCAAATAACTCAATAGGACTGGGGCATAGATTTCAGAATAATACTATGTCGTTTTTGCTAATTTTGTTTAAAATTTAAACGTATTGTTGGAGCAATGATACTAAGGGACTAGAGGCCTTCATGGTAATAGAGCCAAATCCCATGGTAATGAATGAGACAGACTTTGTTTAATTTGCTTATTTGATAAAAATCTGATTCATTAGTTCACATCTGTTCTTCAGTCATTTATTTATAGAGTATTATTGTCCTTTTTATTTAATTTTCTAAAAAACAATCTATATCAGCTACGAAACATACATCTATCACTTGGAAATTTGTAGAATTTCACCAATTCAGAAAGAAAATAAAAATTCTATTGTTTTGGGATATATATATATATATATATATTTATATAATTATATATATAATTATAGATACTCTTGTTCTAGTCAGCTGAAAATACAACAATATATTGTATACATTATATTATATTATATAAAAAAATATACAATATATTATAGTTTATAGATAATAATGAAATGCTAGGAATTAAATTTGCTTACATTGCATTCATGTCATGAAAAAATTGATCATGGTTTATATGCCAATTGTTTGAGTATTGTTGAAATCATGATTAATTATACATGATTTATCACATTGAATTAAAATTATAAAGTATTTTTTGAAATGAATTTCTTTTTTATTTTTAAGAAAGGTATTGTTTTTTGCAATTTCTGAAGAAAACAGAAAACTGATTTATTTTAAAATAGTAACTTATCTGAAAAATGTAAAAAATATCTCATCCTTGAAGTGATTCAATTTAAGTTTTTTAGCCAAAAAATAATTCTCAGAGGGGCTTTCAATCATCTCTAATTGGTAACCTACAAACACATCGATTGAAGCAATCTGGTATGAAGCCTTTTAAATGTGACAAATGTGATTATTCATGCTCTCATCGTGGAAATCTCCAAAAACATCAGTTAACACACTTGGGTATAAAGCCTTTTAAATGTGACAAATGTGATTTTTCATGTTCTCAACGTTGCAGTCTCCAAAGACATCAGTTAAGACACTCTAGTCTAAAACCCTTTAAATGTGACAAATGTGATTATTCATGCTGTGGAAAAAGTGATCTGAAAAAACATCAGTTAACGCACTCGGGTATAAAACCTTTTAAATGTGACAAATGTGATTATTCATGTTCTCAACGTGGTAATCTCCAAACACATCAGTTAAAACACTCTGGTCTAAAACCTTTTAAATGTGACAAATGTGATTATTCATGCTCTCATCGTGGCAGTCTCCAAAGACATCAGTTAAGACACTCTGGTATAAAGCCCTTTAAATGTGACAAATGTGATTATTCATGCTCTCATCGTAGCAGTCTCCAAAGACATCAGTTAAGGCATTCTCGCATAAAGCCTTTTAAATGTGACAAATGTGATTATTCATGCTTTCAACGTATTCATCTCCAAAAACATCAGTTAAAGCATACTGGTATTAAGCTGTATAAATGTGACAAATGTGATTATACATGCTATCATTTTTGTATTTTATTTTCAAACTCAAATCTCATCAGTTAAAGCTCTTGTATAGAGCCTTTTAAGTGTGATAAATGTTATTATTCGTGCTGACATAAATTTTAGTGCTTGTGTGTTAATTCATTTAACTGTAATAAATGTGATTATATGGCTTCCTAATTAAGCATCTCCATGTCATCAACTTAAGTACAATCATGGACATCTAGATATTATCTGGACGCGATGCTAATAATTTTACTTTGCCTTTGGAGGCCATTATATTTGATAATAGAATGACTACTACACATCACGAAAATACAATTTTCAAAGATAGATTTCTTGTATACTTAAAATATATGTGTACATACACTTAAATATGCGAATATAATTTCTGTCATAAAAGCATACGTCCATATAGTAAAAAGTTTTCATAGAAAAGCAATAAACTCACATATAACATATTTTATAAAAGAAAAATAAAAAACACATTACAAACAAAAAAGTTATTTTCCAACAAGCTTGTGAATCTTTAATTCACTTACTGTAGAATTGTCTTTTATTGAAAGATCCTTAACTAAATTTTTTGCAAGGCAATTGAAAAATTTCCGTATTATGCTTTTTAAAATTGTGTGACCTTTATGGCATGCTTCATTCGAAATAATGAAGTCTGCTATTGAAGAATCTTCTACAAGTGAAGTATAACTTAATTGCTGGAAAACTGCTGGAATATGTTGACTCTTTAAAAATGAAGAAAAGACATCTATGTTGGATTTAATCTCCATAAATAAACATTGAATCTTTAAGCCAACACAAAATACAAAGTTTGAAGGGTGTGAAAGTCCTCCTTTATTTACTTGATCAATAAATCGTTTTACAGAATCATCAATAAGATCAAAGCTTGGGGCGGAGATCTCTAGGTGATCTTCATTTGCCAACAATAGTCTTGTGCAAAAAGCGCAATTACGTCTCCTTGATTCGGATCTTGCAATAAACCCACTAATGTAGTAAAGTATGTTGTAGTCATTACTATCTGGCTCAAAATCTGGTATATTTTCAAGCTCTTTTTGAAGTTGAGAAGCAATGCACAAGACATTGGGAAATATATGGAAAGATGTGCTAGAGCTACTCTCTGCTAAATCTTCTAAGCTTACGTGAGAATACTTCAGTAAAGATATTGCTTTAATCTTTTTCTCACTATCTATTAACTGCCTAGCCGAAATGAAATAATTAGCTCCAGATAGTTGGCGATATCGACCAAATCTAGATTCAAGCACATCTGACTGCAAATTCCCAGTTAACACATATGAAAAATGTCTATTTTTAATTAAATGTAAAGATAGCTCCACGATGACTTTACATGACTGTTTAGTGCTGTAAATGTTTCTCTTGATAATCCATTCTTTTTTATATTCTCCCATGTCTGCAAAAAGTCAACAAAATCCATCAACAATACAAGTCTGGAATCATCAACAGATGCTATCGGTTTTTTCATCAAATCACTTTTGCTTAGTCCGATAGTTGGAATTTTAACATTTAAAACCGACCAAATATCTATTTTTAAAGTTAAAAAACTTGCTGTATCCTTAAAATCATTTCTATTTAAGGAATTTCCATAAAAAACCAGAGCATCGCGAGTTGATTCGTGAAAAACAGCACAAGCTAATTTCACAGACACTTTTTCAATCGAATTTGGATCTAGAACTGTAGAATTCAACTTGTGAGCCATTTTGAAAGAAAGTAGCAGTGGTTTCTTCATTAAAGTAATTTAAAAACTTTGGAAGATGAAAGACATTCTTTGTGTTAAAGTTGTTGTAAATATTTTTAAAATTATGGGTTGGATCAAACAATAAGAATAATTCCGAGCTCTTGTTGAATGGATTTGGAACTGAACTAGTTAAAGTACCGTCACATAGAAATTTTGAGTAAAACGATCTATTGACGCTATAATTATCCACACATAAACATTCAATAAAAAACCCAGCATCAACAACTGTTCTCATAACTGAGAGAAATTCCTCAAATTGTCTTGGCAAGAGATTCAGTTTGCGGGTAAATTTGTACAACATCTTGGTATTTTCCAGCTATTGATTTTATCATAAAGCAAAGAGCAGTTGAACAAGGAATTCCACCAATTTGGCCAGTAACAACTCCTGCAGAGTATTCTACACGTTTTGATAAGTAGATCTCATCAATCATCATTATAATACTTTTTTCAAAAACATTTAAGCTTGATATTCTCATTGAAAGATATTTGCTCAAACTGTCATTGGATGATGTATCACCATATCGAGTTATAATAGATAACCGCTTAATTGAAGGTAGTGCAAAAACTTGTAAATCTAATAAAGATTTGTACGCAGCAGTACTTGTACTGTAGATAATATAAGAAAACACAAGAAGTTTTGAAGAATACCGTCGAGTGCACTTTGGCTTTATAAGTAAATTGATTTGTTCCAGTGAAAATTGTAATAAATAATTAACAGAATCTCCATAATCATTATTAAAGGTCAAAGACTCTAGTGTAGACTTCAAAAAGTAAATATTCAAATCCTTTTTACTCTCAAAACCATTAAAACTTTTTAGAAAAGCCATCAAATTGGTAACTTGAGAAAAAAGAGTTATTTTTGCTTGGCATATTGATTCATAAAGTTTTTTTGAGAGATGACATTTATGACTAAAAAGAGTTACTGTTAAATCTGTATGAACAACCAAAGAACAAACAATATCCGGACCATGATCAGATAATGCTATAAAGTTAATCAAAAGTTTATCTTCATACAAGGTGTAAGAAAAACCTTCTGGAATAGGATCCATTGCACGATTCAGTTTATTGTATATATCAGAAACTGATTCAACCAAATCATTTCTTAAGAAAGTTTCACTCAATTCATTAATTTGATTTACTTCAACTGATCTCCGAGACTCTGCTGAAGAACTCTGTCCTCGAAATTGGGGCGATTTTGAGGAAAAATAGGATGGAAGTTCCTTAAAAATGGAGGGAACAGCGTCTTTTCGCAGTAATCTAAATAAAAACTCGTAGCATAAACAGAGTACGTTTAATTTATTTCAATATTTATTAAAAATTATAAGTGATAAAATATAGGTACAATAATACAATTACATCTTAAATTAATGCAATTCAATTTCTGCGGATCTTTCAGTTTTCATTACTGTAATAGGCATTGTCATTATTTGCTTAAAGTAGTCTTGGGTTCAGATTCAAAATTCATTTGAAATTTTATAAATTAGAGTATAGACATATGTACAGCTACTACTAATATAAAAATAACGTACCTTTGTTTCAAAAAACCCCTTCGTTTTGAATGTACTGTATTTTTATCTAATCTGCAATCAATAAAATCCTTGACAGTAAAATGTAGTGAACACAGACGACTGTTTACTGTAGGAACAAAGTCATTACGTGAAATTCTTCGTATCCACACTTTCAATAGCTCACGATTGTGCATAGGAAACCGATGCAAAGTAATTGAGTTCTTTTCCGTTTTATCATAGCCACTACACGGCATCCAACCGCAACACGGCGTTATTGTACTTTACTGGACCAAGTTTATGTGACGTCATAAAATGGGTATAAAACTCTAACCCTAACCGCCCAATCCCTCACTCAAAACTTGGGTGTTTTGCAAAAAATTAATCAACAAGAGGAAATGCAATATAATTGCATTGGTTGGGGAGTAGGGTTAGGGTTAAGGTTAGATTTTAATACCCATTTTATGACGTCACTCAAACTGGGTCCCCCAAAGTACAATAACGCCCCGCAACACACTTATTCACCATTGTAAAATGAATGACTAACATTTGCGTGCAAGCAATCAGAATTTAATGGCGCCTCGCAAGCGGCATTGAATTTGTTTACCCGATGTCAGAAGTGGTGATACGTGATAGCCTCCAAAGGACTGCGTAATTTAATTATTTAAAGCAGCATCGCGTCCAGATAATATCTAGATGTCCATGGTACAATGAAATAAATTTATTGAAATCTGGCAGTTGTCATTGTGTCTCAACCAAATAGTGTCCACTTTTCAGCGCAATGCAATGTTACTGTGTTTGATCACAATTCTATATGTTTTGTTTGTTAGCTATGGTGATTTGTACAATTAATGGATTTGATTTTAATATTTTATGTTCTGGTAATTTTTGGAAAATTGTTTATGCAATTTTTATGCATTGCATCTAAGGCCCGGTTTATTACAGCCCATGCAAAAGGTTATCATTTCAAGTAGGTATTCTAATCACAACCTTCATGTGTTCATTACGCCATGCATTCTTACACTGCTCTTTATTAATAACATCAACATTATCATAAATCATCATAAAAATTAATGCACAGTGCAAAGCATTTATAAATGCGACATCAAGTACTCGTCGGTTTACCATAATCCAAGACTTGTCGGTTTACCTTATGATAAACCGGTAAACGTAATCAATTAGCCTAATAATTGTTCATATCATCTCGTTTAATAGAACTGCGCAGTGTTCTGGGCATTGTTTTAATTGGCTAGAAAATTCCTAAGAATATTAATTGGACAGCGCAGAGGGTAATGTGGGAATAGATGTAGCTCTCTGAGATTTATATTTAAATCTCAAATTTTTTTGAAGTATTAATTTTTCCATCACGGATTTTAATACAATTCTACAAAATTTTTTTATTGTCTTGCAATATAAATTTTGGGGTTGTTCTTAATTTTTCCATTATTCGTGCTATTATTTTTTTCATCGCCTTAGCTGCAATTTTGAGGTAAATTTATCTTGTTTGAAACAACTTCAATTCATAGTGACATTGAAAAGTGGTTATTTTTGAATTTTGACATAAGAAATTAATACGAGAGGTAACACTTTAAGAAACTCAACTATATTATGATTATAGTTGATTACAATTTTAGCAACTAGATTATTACAAAGCTTACAAATAAATTGATTTGCATTCACTATTTCGCAAGTATATGTCCATTTTTTATCTCAAGATAGTGTTAAAGCACTTAAAATTTTCTATTCGAATTAAAAAACCATAAATATTTTTTAAGTTTATTCCAAGTAGCAAATTTTCGCTTAATAAGCGCGTATTATGGCTGAAATATGGCTTTCTTTTCGCTTAAAAATCGCGCAATAAAAGCGCTGTTTGGTATCAAAATGCAAGTTAAGAACAGACCTTAAAAGGCGCGATAAACAGCTCTTAAAACGCTCTTATAATAAGCAATTAAAAAGAGAAAATGTAATCTGCATCTATACTCAAATTCTCAGAAACTAGATCATCCAGTTTTCTCTAAATATATCCTAAAAATATTTGATTAAAATTATGCAATAATCCAAAATATAATTCAGCATATAAAAAGTGGTTTAATAAAAATTAAACTTTTCTTTTTTCTGTCAGTACCTCAACGTTAAATAACAATCATAATTTTAAATAACAAATATAATTAACATTTTAAAGCAATCAAGTCTTTATATTTACCTGAATTTCACAAAACATTCTGAAGACATATCATTCACTTAATGCCAAAATTACTATTGACTGATGAAAGAAGTCTAAAAATGCATTACTACGGAAAGTATTACATCCTATGTAAGGTATTATATATTTATTACTACTATCAATTATTTAAGACACAATTATCAGTGATAATAGCAATGTTAATAAAATTATACACCTATTCAAACTACTTTAAATGAAATATATTAATACATTCACAGAAATACGCAAATTCTAAAATGAAAAAACAAATTACAAACAAAATTGTACCTACATTTCTGGACAGGAACAACTTCATTCTGTAAAATAGATGAGTCATTCCCTCTTCTTCAGGTTATAATCAATTTCCATTTTCTAAACAAAATGTTTCATAGACCTATGCATGTAAATTGGAAAATATATTTTCAATAAATAAACAAGTAGAGCTACTGAGAAATCCATTGAAAATTGAATCCAATTACACAACTCAACTGTAATTTTGAGTACCTGTCACTATTTTTAAAGATTCAAGAATTAATCTATTTATTCACAGTGTTTAAACATACCCCAAAACTGTGTTTACCTGGACACAAAAATACTGTACGTTGTCATGCTTAAGTAATGTTGAAACTTTAAAATATACGATTTCTATGTTTGTCATGAAAATTTAATCAACATCCACAAGCTTCATTTAAATCTTTCAAAATTTGTTTAAGAATTCATAACTTTATGGTACTAAAAGAACCTCAAACCAATGTTAGCAGGTAAAATGAATTAATCGTGATGTACACAACTGCTGATTTTCAAGATAAATTGCTGTAGAAATTGTGAAATATCTTGCGAATTTTAACCTCCAATATGTTTTTT
>CABFPE010000747.1:134138-150331 GCA_900660155.1 Hofstenia miamia
ATAAGTGCGGTTTCATGACTGGCACAAGGACCCTTCGAATAGCTCCCATGATGGAACCCAGCCACTACTCGACACAACTTGCTTAGCTGAACATTTTAATAAATATCAAACCAGATAAATGAAGAAAATGAAAATAAAATAAACTCCAAAGAATTTATTGTTCATCAAATTCTAAGCTATTTATTTAAAAAGTTCTAAGTACCTGCTGATTTTGAATTTTGAATTAATCTTCTGCCAATAAGGCTGTTCTTACGTAAGCGTAATTTCACTTGTTACAATTTGTCAAATATTACTTAATTGGCTCCGGTATTTTTCTCACAATGTACATTATTGTAACTTAGTTGCATATTACAAAATGAATAAGATAATTAACTAAATTTTACAATCATTTTTTGATTATATTTAATCACTGTTAATCTTTTGATGCTGATCTTTTTGGTTTGCAGCTTATTCTTTTGGGTGATGCTACACTTGCACTGGTTTTTCTGCTCTGTTTGGCGATTTCAATTTTCCAGTGTGGCCCTTTAATAACCAGTTCTTTGTCTGTGTATTAATTGGGGATATTGCAATTTAATAATTCTTTGATTTTGTCAACTTGTTGTGGGTTTGTCGCGAGATCGGAAGTTTTAGTTCCCCATCTTCTGTTGTAAATATGGCTAGTATCCATGCCATAGTTCTGTAACGTATTTCTGGTGCGTTCTTTTCTTCGAATACCAATTGTTTGAAGTCTTTCTTTGTATTTAATTCATAGGCTCGATTTACTTCCATTAGCACCATTTTGATTGACTTGTGGATCTTTTGGGATGGTGCATCAATTCTTATGTTTGGCAAGCCTTACTCTACTTTTTGTTGTAACTTCATGCTTTTCCAAATCGTTTGGAATTGTTGTTGATGTTCCTGGCGTTACATGAGGCTGCACTTTATAAACAGTGTGTTTGCTTTCTCAATTCCTTCCTTATCTGTTGTCAACTCTATGGTTTTCATTTGCCTGTAAAGGTCTATTGCTATGCATGGGTCTACCATGATTCAGTAGATTTGTGCCCAATAGTCTATCTGTAAATCCAGGCGTATCAGCTCTGGGATCATTGTATTCTTATCTGACTTTTCCCATGGGAAGATGTTTTCTCCCAGCTGACATGCATTTTCTAGGTGGTCAGGAATCTCTTCTTCTGTAGTTATTGTTATTAGTACAACTCTGACGTTTTGTACTCTTGCCATCCTTGTTGTATTGTCCACTTTCTTTTCTAATGCTTTTGTGTATTCTTTCTGTTTTAGAATGTGTATAATTGTGAGGTTGTCTGCATCCATATTGATCTCCGATATCTCTGCGATTTTGTCTTAATATGCCATTATTGCTTGGGCTGTATCTAGTGTAAATGCGTCATCAAATACGACATGCACCATACTGTGCATATATGGCCTCTCTAGCGTTTCGTTCATCTCCTGTGAATAGCTGATAATTACATTGACTTTTGGCCTATTATTGGCATCGAGCACGATTGGTAAAAATTTTCCTTTGATCCTTGCGACTTTCTGTATGTGGATCTTTCTTTCTGGTGACAACTTTGCAAATGCATTGTAGCACATCTTCGAAGTTCCCATAACATAAGGATGTAGTGTTTCCACATCTATCTTTGACATTCGTTTTTCTCTTTCTTTTGATCTAACTGTTCTCTCTGATGTTGTATCTGAGGAGGCATGTAGCTGGGTCATCCTTAATGGTAGTCTACTGGTGCTCGGTTCACAGTCTGAAGGCTGTGAATCTGTGCTGATATTTTCTACTGCTTTGCCCTTGAATCAGCTCACAGTTACTTGTATTGGCACTTGACCAGCTGTGGTTCTGGATGAGATAACGTCAGCCTTGAATCGCTTTCATATCTCCATGGTTCTTCCACCACTTACACCTTCCTCTGGAACTCCACGTGTCTCACCGCCCTTGAATCAGTGTTGTGGACTGTGGGAAGGAAAGTTGTGCTGTGCACCAGTTTTCTGTGTGCCCTTGAATTGGCAGTGCAGATCCCTGGTGGGAGAGGCTTTTTGTCCGTTTGTCTCTCTGCCCTTAAATTGGCCTTGAGGACTACTAGGACACCGTCTCACTCTACGTCGTCTATTCATCAGCTCTTCATTCTCGTCCCTTCTGCCCTCGATTTGACTTCCGGTTTGAGAACTTCTTTGTATCCTCCTCCTTCTGTTTGTTGTTGAGAGTCCCTCTGTCTGCTGGGCTCTGCGCACTCTCTTCTTCATCAGTGGGTGCATCATTTCCTTCTGGTTTCCTAAATGCAGTTAATAAATTTATATCCCATGTCTCAGGGTTATATATATAGGTTTATTTCTAGCTGCCCTCTGAGGCAGTATTCTTTGGCTCAAGTCATCATCCGTGGTTTCCGGTGTGTATTCATCATCGAATTCTTCTTCATGTACACTATCTAAATTATACATATCATATACGACCTCATTGCTGTTAATTCAGCATATTTTAAATTCAGCATTGTCATCTATCTTTGTTTCTTCGATGTCTGCTGTTGCTCTCTTCAGGTTTTGAAAATGTAAAAGTCTATCATTATCTAGCATGTATTCATTGTTTGGTAGTGTTTGTGTTTTCATGTGGCGGCTGGACCATACTGTTTTCAACTTCTGGACTTGGTTTGTGTCTATGAGTTTAATTGGTGTGAATGCATATACTTTATCACCTAAATTATGTGTGTGACCATAAATTTTTTTATTATAATTGCGTTGTTGTCTCACTGCCAACTTCTTTATGTTGTGACACATCATTTCATGGATTCCCGTGATCTGATTTCTTAGTTGTTGTATGTATGTGTTGTCCAATTTCCCGCTGTAATTTGTATACTGCATTAAAAGTGGGGTTGTTGCCTCTCTCCCAAACATGGCTTTGAACGGTGATGCTCTGGTTGTTGCATGTACTGAGGTATTGTAGTAGTATTTGATCATTTCGATAACCTCTCTCCATTTATTTCCTCCTATTCATGTTGTAGCCACTCTAATCAGCTTAATCAATGTTCGGTTAAGTCGCTCCACCACTCCATTTGCCTGAGGGTGATAGGCGATTGTCCGTTCACTTGTGATTTCCAATAATTTTGCCATTTCTTGAAAAAGTCCACTTTTGAATTGAGGCCCTTTGTCTGTTATAATTGTCTCCATCAGTCCCAGTCTCAATATCCATTCTTTTAAAACTACCTCGGCTGTGGTTTCTGCTGTGGTGTTCTGCATCAGGACCATCCTATCATATTTGGTGAAGTTGTCCACCATTACTAGTAGGTACTGATAACCTTCGGCAGCTTTTGATAGCATCTCGAGATCTATGTGAACTATTTCATTGGGTTGCGTCACGATGATTTTCTCTAGTGGCGCTCATTGTGTTGGAAAATGCTGTTTATTGTTTAGGAAGCATGTTGTGCATTTGTTAATGATGTCTTCCACGACTTTCCTGACGGCTGTTGTTATGAAATGACCATTAAATGTTTTCTCCATCTGTGTTATTCCTAAATGGCCCTTCTCATGGATCTTACGTATTAGTTCCCTCTTGAAGTAATCTGGTATTGCAATTTGGTTATTTCCAGCTTCAACATATAGCAGTCCATTCTTGTTGATCTTCCACTTGTAACATTCGTAGTATCCTGCCATTATCTTAGATACTGTTGTTCGCAGCTCTTTGATCTTCTTCATGATCTCGCTTAGGACTATATCGTCTTTTTGTTTGCCCACTACCTCTTGTTCTGTTATTTCCTCTCTTATGAGTATCTGTAGCACTGCTTGAATCTTTTTGTCAACATTTATCTCTGGTAGCCCCTTGTATTCGGTGTGTGGCAGGAACTCAAATTGTTTGTTTTCTCCATCTGTCTTTGTTGCATCTCTTTGGTACTCTGGGAGTGATGTCCAGAAATCCGTGTTGTTGTGTAGTGTGCCATTTCTGTGTTCAATCGTAAATGTGAATTCATTTAGATACTCAATCCACTGGGAAACTATTCCAGATTTGTCTTCCGAAAATTTTTTCAACCAGGCCAGACTGCTATTATCTGTTCATACTCTAAACTCCCTTCCTATGAGGAAGTGTTGAAACTTATTGATGCTTTCAATCAGCGTGAGCATTTCTACTTTAGTGGAGCCGTAGTTCTCTTCACTGGCCCTCAGCTTGCGACTGAAGAACTGGATGGGTACTTCTTTCCCATTTCTCATTTTGCCCAATGTTGCTCCAATTGCCACTTTAATTGCATCACAATCTAATATAAATTTCTTGTTGTAATCAGGTGTGTTGAGGGAAGGTAATTTCGCGAGCTCTTCCTTGATATTTTCAAGTTCCTCCTGTTCTTGCCATGTCCATAAAAATGGGACTGCCTTCCTCATCAATCGAGTCATCTTTGCCATTTTTCCAGCTATGTTTGGGATGAAGGTTCCATAGTAATTGAAAAATCCCATAATTCTCTGTATATCCTTTTTATTGTTTGGTTTCTTTATCTTCCAGATAATCTCTTGGGCATTGTCCTTCATGCAGATCCTCCCTTTTTCTATTGTTCTTCTGAGGAACACTATTTTTTCCTTGAGGATGTCGCATTTATTTCCGTTAATTCAGAGTGCTGCATTTTCCAAGATCGTCAGTGTTCTTTCCAATTTTTCCAGATGCTCTTGGACTGTGTTGCTTGTGACTATGATGTCATCTATATAGGCGTCGACTCCCTCTTCCATTCGATGTGTCTTGTTCTTAAGTACCTTTGTTATGTATCTCTGGAATGTTTCTGGTGTGTTACATAGTGTGAACAAGAATATAAATCCATTCGTACAGTCCGTATGGGGTTATGAATGCTGTCTTCTCTATGTCCTCTTCCTCCATTTTCACTTGACAATAGGCCTTACATAAATCTAGAGTTGTGAAATATTTATGTTTACTAGCTTTGTAGAGCATGTCTTCTATTCGTGGTAAAGGGTACAAATCTTTCTTTGTCACTTTATTGAGTTTAAGAAAATCAATGCATAGTTGGTACTTATTTCCCTGCTTTACAAACACAGTAGGTGCTGTGTACAGGCTTTCACTTGGCCGGATGATCTTATTGTCAATTAGTTCTTCTAGTATCCTATTGTATTCTTCCTTTAACTGCTTGGGTACTCTTCCGACTGGCAGCTTGATCAGTTTGTCCATGTTGTGATGATTTTGTGTTTTTCGCCTACTGCCTGACCAACACTTATCTCTCCACAATTGAATATACGTTTATGCTTTTCTAGAACTGTTTTTAATTGCATTATGTCTCGTTCTTCTAGATGTTGATAGTCTTCATCATTTATATCTGGTATCCTGTGTGTATCTTCCTCCTCTGCTTTCGTCCCAACGCCCTTGAGTCTGCTTTTGGGAGTACTCACGACTTCGATGATGTTCATCCACTCGCCCTTGAGTGGGCCATGTGGAGTACTATCTGCTTTCCTTTGCAAGTCCTTGATTCGACCATGCAAATTACTTGCTCCATCATCGTCTTCCATTGCCTTCCAAATGAGTCTGATGTTGGTTCTAATACATTTTCCATATATTCTTATTTGGGATCTTTTCAGATTCATGTTGCAGTTCATAGCATTGAGTATTGGTACCCTTCCTTTTCCGTTTTTTATCATACAAATGCTAGATGGCATTGAAACTCGTTTGGTGTTAATGCCTTTATTGTCATATAGCATTATATCAGCTGTGATATTGTCTTCCATCTTGATTGTGTGCATTTTCCACTGATGCGGCTGCAGATGAATGTCTTCTTGCAGTTGAAATGTGATTGTTCTCTGTTTTTCCTGTTCCTCTTCGATTTCCATTTCCTCTTCTTTTACCTTTGTCTTGTTCATGTAGATAATGACACAACCATTTTTTGTCAGAAAATCATTTCCTAGTATGACTTTGTATCGTAATGCGTTGTTGTGTGTGTCCACCACCACCAAAGATAAATTTGGATGAAGAAAACTTAACGATCATACACATGCTGAGAGAAAAAGAATACAACAAAAATCTACAAAAGCAAATTGACCAAACAGTCTGGATGGCGAAGGTACAGCGAACAAGAATAGTCGTTATAGCAATGAAGGAGAAACTAGAAGAATTACCAAGTTTCTTAAAAGATATGGTACTAAGAGCAGAAGGTTTCTTCCCATAGCAGAAGAAAGAATTTACAGTATCTGAGATAAACCATTTTGACTTACAGATTGATTACTGGGCAAGCATATATGGTATAATGATAGATCACAGTCCTCATCGGTTGGCGCTGCTTCATCAATTTCGTCCTCCATCTGCAGTACATCTTCTTCATTGTAATATGCTTCCTCATCACCTATGACGTTTATTTGCTTTGGGCAATCCAGTTTTTTGTGTCCTTTCTGTCCACAGCCGTAGCATTTAACGTCTTTCTCTTTTAGTTTCCTCATTTTGCCATCCTTTCTCTTTACTTTTATTATCTTCTCTTGTTTCACTTCAGAGTAGTTTTTGTTGGGGGTGCGCGACTTGAAGTTGCTTTTCCATGTTGGTGCATCTCTGTACCATGCGACTTTCTCATATATCCGAGCATTTAACTATTGGCTTGTATATTGACAGCCTTCCTGATCATTCTTTCTAATTTGTTGTCTATGTCACATTTGATTTCAAACTGTGTTTTTATGCTTTCTGGCATCCCCTTGCAGATATGAGAGAATAAGTCATATTTGGAGTAACTGTTTCCTCTGGCACTCAGCATCAATAGTCGCTCAATATGTTGCATGTAATTGTGGATGTCATCAGTTTTTCTCATTTTGATTGTGTTCAAGATGATTTGGTACTGGTTCTTGAAACTCTCATTTTCGTAGTAATTAATGAAATCTCCTATTAGAATTCCCTCTATACAGCTTTATCACCTTGTGTGTGTCCACCACCACCAAAGTTGTTCGAACGTCATGTTCGCAATGCTCATTTGTGCAACGTTTATCACTCCCTTTGTGTCGATATAATCCCCTGACGCATTAATTAACCTTTTGTTACAATTCTTCATGTCTTCTTGTTGAAATCCCAATTTCATAGTGCATTCATCAGTGATTATAGATGTTGCTGCTCCGGTATTGATTGTTGCTTTTGTCATCACTCCGTTGATGGCTATTGTTATTGTATTCATCATGTCGAGGTTTGTTAGGATCATTATCACTGCACGGTTGTTATGAGTCAGCGCTCTACTTAGTTTTCCAACTCCTCATCAGTTGGCGTTGCTTCGTCCATTTCATCTTCTGTTTGTAATATGTCTTCCTCATCATAGTATGCTTCTTTGTCACCTATGACGTTTATCTGCTTTGGGCAGTCTGGTTTTTATGGCCTTTCTGTCCGCAGCCATAGCATTTAACGTCCTTTTCTTTTAATTTCCACATTTTTCCATCCTTTCCCTTGACTTTTATTACTTTCTCTTGTTTTACTTCAGGATAATTTTTGTTGGGAGTACGCGACTTGAAATTACTTTTCCATGTTGGTGCATCTCTGTACCATGCAGCTTTCTCATATATCTGAGCATTGTTCTCAATCTTGGCTTGTATATTGACAGCTTTCCGAATCATCCTTTCTAGTTTGTCATTGACGTCACATTTAATCTCAAATTGTGTTTTGATGCTTTCTGGCATGCCTTTGCAGATATGCAAGAATAAGTCGTATTTTGAATAAGTGTTTCCCCTGGAACTGAGCATCAGGAGCTGCTCAACCTGTTGCATGTAGTTTCGGATATCGTCTGTTTTCCTCATTTTTGTTGCATTCAAGATAATTTGGTATTGGTTCTTGAAACTTTCATTTTCGTAGTAGTTGATGAAGTCTCCTATTAGTAATTGATAGTCCCTTTTTGTCTCTGCATCCAGTAACAGATATTGTTGAGAGTCTCCTGTAATTTGCTATAGTAGGCGTTTTGCCGCTGCTGCTTGTTGGCTCACTTTCCTTTCCGCCATTGTCAGTTTGAACATTTGAAGCCACTTTGTGAATGTAGGGATATAACCGTCTACTTTCCCATTGAATTTGGGTAGTGTCGCCTTGCATGGGATTGTATTGTTGGCTGTTGCTTGCAGTAGGATCAAATTCTCGTATTTTGGTTTCCTATGATTGGTTCATATGTCCTCCTCCTGCAGTTGTATGGTCACTGCTTTTTTAATTTCATTTATTATTCTTTGTTTTTCGTCGTCAGAGTTTTCATCTGATTCTTCAAATGCTACTTCCTTTTGGCTTGACCTATGTGGTGCCTGTAGCTCACTGTCTTTTTTAGCTTGAAATTCGATTTTGTGAGATCACATATCATTTCTGCTCTCCTCTTCTGTTAAGCATAACAGTCTCAACTTATCTTTGAGTTGTTCTAACTCTCCTGCTTGTAAGTTGTTATCTTCAATTAGTTGAATTCTTGTACAAGGACAATATTGATAAGATAGAACTTCTAAAAGA
The DNA here is from genome assembly GCA_900660155.1 of Hofstenia miamia. Classification (NCBI taxonomy): domain Eukaryota; kingdom Metazoa; phylum Xenacoelomorpha; order Acoela; family Hofsteniidae; genus Hofstenia; species Hofstenia miamia. The sequence goes on from CABFPE010000747.1 coordinate 142,558, forward strand.
TGGAAATGAAATTAATACAATGTTATATCTCAGTAAAGTTGATTTTTTCAGAGGTCTAAGACATAGTATCTTACCTGCAGGCAAGGTTTAAATACATCTTGAATTAGCAAAAGATGATAATTTAATAATCAATCCAGCTGGAAATGGAAAACTAGTTGTCACTCAAATACGTCTCTTTGTACCACAATTAGCATTCAATCCTAGTGGAAGAAAAATGTATTTGAAAAGTTTTATAAATAATGAATGGGTGTATATAAGAAACACATTAGAGGAATATAATTGTATAAATTAACAATCAGGAATATTTAGAATAAGTAATTCAATACAAAAACCTAGATATGTTTTCATCTATAGCATCACTGAAGATTAAATTAATGATCACAGAAAGAATGAACTTGGCTTTGATACCTTTAATTCTACTGAAATTTCTTCATGTCAGTTGGAATTAGGAAATGATAAATTTTATCCACAAGTAGAGATTATTCCAACTAGTGGGTTTCCAAGATTATATACTGAATTTTTTAGATATAATGATGGTGTCAATGACTTTTAAACAGGTACATTTATTAAACCTTCTGATCTTAAGGAGAAATGTGGAATAAGTGTATTGATTTATCTAAACAAAAAAGATACATCTTGAAATGCTATCAATGAAATTAGATTTAGATATACTTTAAAAGGTGCCCCTGAAGATCCATTTAAATTCCATGCATTGATTATGTATTAACAAGACAAATCTGTGAATACAACATCAAATCAAACTATGTTAACATTTTAAGGAAAATTAATTTCAGAAAAATATTTTATTTTTTTCTTTATATACAAATGACAGAATATAAAAAGAATAACTTAAACTTAAGTAATGGTCAATTGAATGAATATAAAAAAGTATTAAAAATTCAAGTCCTATAACTTTAAGAGTTAGTAATACTAGCCAAGGAACTTCTCTTCCATGTCTTTTAACAGAAAGACAAATAAACCAATTAGAAAAAGCTAAGAAAATAAACAAAGCTTGTGATATTAAAATTTCTACAACAAAACTTAATGCAATGAAGAAAAATGGTGGTGCTTTGGCCCCCTTACTTATGGCAGCTGCTCCATTAATTGGAAAGTATGAAGTAGCACCATTAGTTACTGGTGCAATGGGAGCCTTGGGAAGAAATTCAGTCAATAAAGTCCTTGGAAAGGGTTTAAAACAAGCAATTCCAGGAGAAGATATGCAATTAAATACACCTAAAGGAAAGGGATTGCAGATAAAAAAACTATTCCATTTTAATTTTGTTTCCTCCTTCAGTCATCCCCTTTCAAATTATTATATTTCACAATTTATGAAGAATATTAAAAACTTTAAGGCAATCTTTTTTAGAAATACTTTGAAAAATTTGGGTTTTGGATTTTATGTTTGTAATATAGACCATTCTTTAAATACTGGCACACATTGGATAGCATTTTATTACATTTAAGGATAGCAAAGTATCCACAGGGAATGCAATTACTTTTAAGGAGTTTGGCTCTGTCAATAGTGAGTATTTTGATAGTTTTGGCCTACCTCCATTTCAAAATATTTTTTCAATATTTATGGTTGTTAGGACAATATTGTGTACAACAGTTCACAGTATCAACAAAGTTCTAGTGTATTATGTGGATACTATTGCATTTGGTTTATATATGGAAGATGCAAGAGAAGAGATTATTTCTTGATAATTAATGATCTTTACAAGAGAAAGTTAAATCCTGTGATTCTCAAATCTTATTTAGCTTACCAAGTCTTTATATGGTTCATTTTGAAAAGAAAGACCCTTTGTTAGAGCATCTGTCAGTCTTTATGTTTTGCTTAAGAACTAGGAGTAATTAAAAGTAAAAGCACTAAATTTCATGTAAAAATTCTGAACAACAAGTGGCTTGAAAAACATTGGGGATGTCCAGAAAATGCAGGTTTTTAAAAAATGCAAAAAATGGATTAAATACATATAGGTGCATAGTTTAAAAGAAGGTGAAATTGAATAATTATTTATATGGGTAAGGCTGCAGGTTTTTTACCCTTGGCTGTAAAATCCTGAATAAACAATGTTTATTAAGTGTATTCTGTATATTGCGTAATCTTTTCAGCAAATATGAAAATTTATCGTTCAACTACATAATATAATTTGTAGAATGCCTTAATATGGGTATTTACGTTAGATATTAAATGAAACTCATAAAAACAAAACCATTAATGCTTCTAAATACAAAAAACTCTAAATATACAACAAAGAATTGTCGAATTTAAGTGTATGTACATTTTTCTTTCCCATTTTTGAATGTTTATATGAATATTTGTCATAAAATTAGTATTTTGTTCATTGCCTATGATGAGGAAAGAATGTCTTCATTTTGACAGATTATTCAGTTTTTACAATGATTCAAGTGGTGATGGTTGAATTCATTCAATAATGTAAGTTATTTTGTATTTTAAAAAGTTAATATTACAAATTTTGTTTCATGTGATTACGAATTACTATAAAAATTTCACAAATTTAATATCTTTGCTAACAAAAATTTGTATTAGACTTGATGAAAATATATTTTATTAATTTGAATTGCTTCTAATGACAAATCATTTTGAAAGCATCATAGAGAAATTAAATCCAAAAACAAAACTTAAAACATTACATATTTTTCTTTCACATATTTTGATTATTAGCAATTTTTTAGAATATAATTTTGTGATCTATACATTTAGAAACGTAAAGTGGAAGTGTATGCAAAGTCAAAACTTTATTCAAAACAAATATTTGTCAATTGTGTTAAAACATATTCTAGTGAAACCATAACAAAGGAAAAGTGTCAGAACTATTAAAACCCATAGCAATACATCAATAATTGGAAGTAATCTAGTAATAAAATTACATATTTTAGACTTTCAAATAGTTGAAAAATACCTGGAAATCCATTATATATTGACATTCTCTCCAATGCTATGCCTTAGAAACTCTAGCTAAATCAGATTTATTATAAAAATTGTCAATCTCTATATGATTTTAAAACGTTTAATGGGAAAATGGAGTTAAAATCTGGTTTTCCTAATTGCATATTGTGAGATATATATATAATATTTGAATACAATGAGTAAGCCATCTTGAAGAACTATTTATTTCATTTTATCTGTTTCTGATAGTTGTAATTTACACTATTTATTTCTATATTTAGAAAATGTTCCAAAGATATTATTTTGATTCTTAATGCTTTTTGCAATATTATCTCTAGTTAGTTTTACAGATATTTCTTTTAAAACAGAATCAATTTTATTTTAATAAATGCATGCTTTTACATTTAGCACAAATTATACACAATTGATGAATATATAGTATATTCCTTCCTTTGAGGACTATATATTTGATTAATATTAATGCATGTTGAAATATACATCTATACAAACATAAAATGTTATACCCAAGTGTTGGGTTTTACATCTATGAATTATTTTCCTTAATACAGTGTTGCATAATTAAAAACATTGTTACAATGAACATGTAATAATTACATTAAAAGAAGCCAATACATCAGTTTGCCTAAGAAATAAAAACTTCATCAAAAAATAAATTTAACTTTGTCAAAACGTTTCTTGTCATCAAATATCTCACTTTGCCCAAATCCTAGTGATCAAAAATAAAAACTTCGTCAAAAAATTATTATGCTCAATTTAATATTGTCAAAACGTTTCTTGTCATCAATTATATCACTTTGCCCAGATCCTAGAAAACAAAAATAAAAACTTTATCAAAAAATTATTATGCTCAATTTAGTTTTGTCAAAATGTTTCTTGTCATCAATTATATCACTTTGCCCAAATCCTAGAAAACAAAAATAAAACTTTGTCACACAATTAATATTCTCAATTTAGTTTTGTCAAAAATATGTTGTCACTAGATGGCGTCTAATAGAATCGCTTCATTGCCATGTGGCAAATAGTCATGGAGTGTTATGAGTACTTCAGGGTGTCCCATTGGCACGGACTAGCACTCTATATAACTACTTTCAGGAAGTAATATTAAATTACCCCTGAAAAATGAATTAAACTATGTATGCTTTGCCCATTGATTTCATATGTGCTTCTCCAATGCTATGGAAGCTACTGTATCACAATCTGTTGAACTCAACTCTCTTTATTAAGAAATGCGGATATTACAAACATAAATTTCACATTCAAGTGGCATTAATAACTTATTACCTATTTCCATTAAGCAAGCTTGCAAAACCAGAGGTCTTCATGATTTGTTTAGTAAGCGTCAAATGGAGCACAAATTCTCTGGTAATCATAGATAAATGGAGCACTTTTAAGCTTGGATATTGTCATTGCGAAATGTATTTGCATGTTTTTTACATCCTGACTTGAAATCATTGCAGTTCATTAAAAAGTCGCCAAGTACAACTCCTACGTTTTAGAAAGCTGTGCATAATACAATTGACATGAAGCTTCCTTTGCTTGTGTGTCGCAATACACCTACCTATACATGTAGCAGTTTTTGTTCTACCACGACTGAAGCTTTCAATCTCTTGCTTATGATGCCATCATAAAAACGGCAAAACCATCTGATTTTATTGATGACATGTTTGATGAGATTGACGAACCTGGCCAGAAGTACATTGGAGTAGATGCAGAGATAGATATTTACAGATGCATGCGTATTTCAGCCAAGTTTGCAGAAATGTTCTCTGCCTCTTTTATATGATATATCCAGAAAAATATTTGTCATTTAAGGTTCGTCCACAGAAAATGAAAGACACTTTTCAACTGCAGGAGACATTGTCACAGACAAACAAGGAAGTCTCTCTCCTGAAATTGTGGAACATCCAGTTGTTCTAAAGAAATCATTGTAGACATGGTTTGAAATCGTTTTTTTATTATTTAATATTTTCCTAATGTGAGTGAAAATAAAAAAGAAGGATTTTTTAAATTTTCATTGAAACTTATTTGAAATCAAATATTAAGTGTGGTTAAGCATAGCATTGCAGAAATCTACATTAAGTGTTGGAATGGTAATTTACTTGAAGGGACACATTTGAATTCATATCATAAAAAGTTCTTTAACTCTAAAACTAAACGTTCACCCTTGCATTAAAGTTGCAATTCATTTCATCACATTGATCAATTCTCGAATTTTTTATAGGTTTTTAAAGATTTTTCTAGATTAATAGTCCCCTTGAGAAAAGTGCTTAAGTATTAACTGCTCAAGACAGTCTATTCCTACAATAACTTCAAAATTAGACTTTTAATTATTTAAAATTTGTAAAATAATAAACCAAGTATAATTACTTAAAGGGAACTAAATAGGTCACCAAAAAGAAAAAACTATTTTTGATTCAAATATATTCTATATAATAAAAATTTCATTTGTGAGGTAAAACTGGTGTAAGTGACACTATGCCAACATTTTAGTTTAGGTTTTGCAAGTGAAGTGCACTACAATATATGGTAAGTTTAATATTTGCTTATATATATATCAGAAATTTCTGAAATAGGTATTCAAGTATGGATATAAAGAAGCAAAATACAAAATATTGTTATAACTTCAACTAAGAAAATCATTTTGATTAATTAGTATTGGATATTTTCTGTAATTTTGTCTAAAACAGCTATGTAAATATTGTATTTTTTAAATATAATTGTATTGTTCCTTTTGAAAATATTTGCTATTCTATTTGTTTTTTCAATTTTGATGTCAATGGTTTTGCTAAGATATATGCCAATGAATGAAAATTCAAAAANCTGATTCAAACATTTGTTATTTTACAGGTTGAAGATTGCACAATGCTAACTTCATCACTCTTAGCCATAGTGTAATGCATGCTTTTATATTTAGTACAAANTTTAATATTTGCTTATATATATATCAGAAATTTCTGAAATAGGTATTCAAGTATGGATATAAAGAAGCAAAATACAAAATATTGTTATAACTTCAACTAAGAAAATCATTTTGATTAATTAGTATTGGATATTTTCTGTAATTTTGTCTAAAACAGCTATGTAAATATTGTATTTTTTAAATATAATTGTATTGTTCCTTTTGAAAATATTTGCTATTCTATTTGTTTTTTCAATTTTGATGTCAATGGTTTTGCTAAGATATATGCCAATGAATGAAAATTCAAAAACTTGAATTGTTTTAATGAAAACAGTTGAATAAAAAATATCTTGTCTATGTATTCAAGCATAATGCAAGAAATTTATTTGGTTTAATCTCTAAAAAAAATTTGTTGTATGGGAGTGGAGTTATTGCTGCTATTAAAATAATTTAAATTCTTGAGCTGTATCTAATTAACATCAAATAGAGCAAGGAAAATTTTTTTAATGAATGATTTTAAATATGATAAGTAAAATACAAAAAATCCTTAAATACTTTAATTTATTATTACAATTAAATTTAAAATTTGATTTAAATTTCTTAACTATACTTTGAAATTGCTTTGATTTGCATATAAATACTATGAAATTGATAAAAACATTGTAAATGTAATCTGGCTGCATTTCAATAATTTACTTAGAAAAGTAAAAAATCTTCATAAAATGTCTGAGCATGCATATTCAACTTATACGTCAAATGGACTTGCAGACATAAAAAATTACAGCACTAAATTTGTATTTAAAGCAAACAGTTATAAATACTAAACAGACAATTAATCAAAGAAATTTTTAACTTAACTGACTTGCAAAACCATCTAAAATTGTATTATATAAATGCTTAAGAGAGAAAATGTAAGAATGGTTCTGCATTGCTTAATAGTATTAAATTAAGTCAATTATACCACTTTAATAGTTTGATTGTCATTCTTATCATATTTAATTAGTTTAGAAATAAATATTTAAAATATAGGATTATGCTTAGAATTATGAAAATGTCAAGATAAATATGTTATCAAATGAATTGTGTCGTTTTTATTGCAAAATGATGCATTAATGTGTATAATCCGTGTGTAATTTCAGTTACTATTTTTCATTGAATGGATTTTGTAGTGGAACGAATAATTTTCAATCAAAGAAGGCCCTATTAAACAACTATTGGATGAAATTATTGAAACGATTCATCATGCATATTCTCCAAAATTGGGAAAGCGTCACTCTGTAGAAAATTATAGAAATTTATGAAAATCTGTAAAAATTTAAATAAATTTATGAAAATTTGTTAAAGTTTATGAAATTTAGAGAACAGTGATAAAACTTTTCAATTACTTTCATAGCTAATGAAATTTTTATTATAAAACTTTAATAGTTTTTCAAAGTTTTGCAATGTAATTTAGACAGGAGAGCTTTCAGAGTATTAGTGTTAAAAATATTATAGATTTTATTTATTTATTGACACACAGATAGCACACATTCGCGGCGAACGTCCACAAGTAAGTTTTAAACTTGAGCGTGGAGTCCGACAAGGATGTGTCCTCGGCCCGTGCTTATTTAACCTCCTTTTCCACTTTCTGATCTGTGAGGGACTCCATGGAACCCCCAAAGGAATTGTTTTTAACTCTTTCTTTGGACAAGGGGAAGTGGAACTTAAGCACATAGAGTATGCTGACGATCTCTGTCTTTTCGGCCGGTCCGAGGAACAAATACAGAGTTATCTAGATGGCCTAGTTACAATTCTAGCGCCACTAGGTATTAATATCTCTGTACCAAAGACCAAGTGCATGTGGTTATCAAAAGCATCGGAAAGAACGTCTGATAGAGTTCATGTCTCTGGAAAGAACATTGAATTCGTATCAGAGTTTAAGTACTTAGGCTCGATGATCAGCACTG
>CABFPE010000747.1:158433-182922 GCA_900660155.1 Hofstenia miamia
GCTCTGTTTTCCTTCCCAAACCTAACATATGTTTTGTACTAATAACATTTGAAACTAATAACTTATCAAATCTTTCATGGATATTCTTAGGTTTAACTTTTCTCAAACTATTCAACATTTGTTTGTCACAGTTAGCTTTAAGGAGAACTTTGTTCTCCCCCTCAATGGGATTTGGAGAGCCTTGAGCTTTGTTGTAACATGTATCATGTTCTCTAGAAATAGCATCAATTTGATTATATGGTTCTACATTATTTTTCAATTGTTTCTGTAAAGGATTATATGCTCCAGTATATTTATGATTTGGAAGTGTGAAACCTGCTTTTGGTTTTGGAAGGTAAACAATTGCTTTATGAATATCAAGGGCTCCTCCAACCACAGGTAAATTCTTTACTGTTCATCCACTAAAAGAAGCATTACTTCTTACAAATTGTGTCTTTTTACTTGGACAATTGCTACAAATTGATTTCATTATATTTCTTCCATTTTTTGTTGTCAGTAATTGCCCTGAGCCTGGAATAGAATCTGTTAATCTTTTTTCTTTAACACAGTAAGTTAAATTAGTTATCATCTGTATAAAATAAGAAGTGAAAAAAAATATTTTCCTTTTTTCTTAAAAAGGAAAGCAACTTTCCCAGGAAAAAAGATTTTCTCTTTTCTTTATATAAAGAAGATTATTAATTATGATACTCCAAAATTGAACAATAACAAATCACCAGTAGATTTCTTACCAGAAGACTTTAGAATGCTTATATGTGGAAAATCAGTATGTGGAAAAACTAATTTATTAATGGATATGATTTTAAGACCTCTTATATATTATGATAAATTATACATCTATACTCCAAATTTTCCTCAAAAAAAAATAAAAAATCTAATTAAGATAATGAAAAGCATATCAAATCAAGTAGGTTATAATGTTTTGGAAATATTACCTGAAGAATTTCTAAAAAACACTAATGAATATTCAACAAAAGGTAGAAAAATAGTTATCTTTGATGACCTAGTAAATGCTCCAGATAAGACACAGAATAAAATTGCAAATGATTTCACTGATGGTCGTCATCAGAATATATCAACAATATATATTTCACAATCATATTACAATGTTCAAAAGAAAGTAAAGACAAATTGTACACACATGGTTTTATACACTCCTGTTGATAATTGTGATAAAAATTCAATTGCTAAGCTTAATTCTTTTAATCCAGACCTTTTTGACAGTTTGTCTAATTATGACTTTGTTTTTGTGAACAAAGAAAAGAAGACAGTACATAAAAACTTTAATGAAACTTTGTAATGAGCACACAGCAAAGTGTCCTTTATTTTAGGAGTTAAGGGACAACATGTTCTGTATTGCAAAAGATGTGGGTCAAAAATATTTTCTAAAATAATTATATAATAATGGATTATGATGAATATAGAAAACTAGTCAATCTTGAAGATGAAGTCAGTAAGAAAGAAAAAAAGCTTTTACAACAAAAACGTGACTACATTAACCAACAAAATGAAGTTCAGTACAACTTACAAGAAACATACAAACCTATAACAAAAACTATTTCAGATCAAGGAGATCTATTAAAAGATCAAACAAATGTTATTAAAGAAAATCTAAGGGATCAAACAAATGAATTAGTTCAAATGAGAAAAAATCAAAGGCAATTACAAGATGCAATAGAGGATTGGAAGCCATATAATCTTAATAATCTACAACAGTTAGAAGATGAAAGTTCTCTTGGAGATGAGAGTTCTCTTGGAGAAGCAGGAGCAAAGGCTCCACAAATTGAAACCAATTTTGATATAGGTGTTCTAAATAAATATAGCTTAACTTTACCAAATGAACTTAAAACAATTAATAATACTAAAAAAGATGAACTTATTGCACAAATAAATGAAATTATAAAAGATAATGGTCAAAAAAAGACAAGATTAACCAAAGCAAATACTAGATTAAAAAAGGAATATCTCTTGTTAGAAGATGTAATAGGTCAATTTGAAAACAAAATAAATAAATTAACATATGATGAACAGTCAAAATATGAGTCATCTATTGAACAATATAATGAAATTGTTGATAAACATAATGAAAATAATGCACATTATGATGTCTTAGTAAGAGATGGGGAAGAATTAGATAAATACAGACATTTTGTAAAATTTATAAAAGAAAATACTCAATTGGTTGACACTAATGTATCTATGGAGGGAAATATCCAAGGAAAAGGACTTAAGGGTAGAGATACTCAACCCCTTAAAGTTCATGAGAATATGTTTGGAATTACATTTATAGATTTGGATAAATTATATAGAGAATATATTTTGGAAGCTTACTATGTAGATCAAAATGGTATGCCTTATGGAAAACCAATTATTTCTGAACCAATTGATCAATCCTTCATAGATCTTTTAACAAAGAGATATAATAAAAAACAAGATAAATACACTGAAAAGTCTAAGAGAGTATTTAGGAATCTGGTAAAACTAGCTGGAGTTACAGGTAATCGCAAAAATCAAAAAGTTAAAAAGATAATTAAGGGTCAAAGTGTTTTCTACTACAATGATCCTTCACAATTAATGGATCGCTTAGAATTACTTACTTCTTCTAAGAATGCTGGAAATGATAGTGCTCAAATTTATAATGAAATTATTCAGTTAATTGATGAATTAGTAAGATTGAAAGCTATTACTAAAGATGATGTTAAGAAGTTTTACAATAAATTACAAAAATCATTTTTCTTTTTTTCTTTTTTATTTATATAGTAGATATGACTGAAATTCCTCTATTTCTAAATTCAAATTATGAAAATGTTGTAGGTAAACCTTCTGATTTCACAGTAAAATTTGTAAATCCCATAAGATTATACACACAACCACATTATATTTGCTTAGATCAAATAAATATGTCATACTCTTGGTACAATATTTCTGAGGAGTATAAGAACAACAAAATTGAATATTCCCATGATGAGGGTCTTACTTGGAATAAAGTTACATTTCCTGATGGTATTTATCAGTACAAAGATATATCAGCATATATAAATAATGAAATTGCAGCAAATGGTCATGGATTAAAAGAAAATAATAATAAACATGTTGAAATTAGTTTTAATGAGAATACTTATAAGGTATTTATTTTCTTAGGTCCTAATTGAGGTTAAAATTTGATAAAGAATTTGGCAATCTACTAGGTTTTGTTAATGACTTTAATAATAAATTTTATGGAAGTAATTTTAAATTAATGTTAACTGAGAGTACAATTTCAGATCATGTTGAATTGATAACATTTTAATTCATTGTTCTCTGATAAGTGATAGCATATATAATGGAAATTCTAGTGATATAGTATTTACTTTTCCTACAAATGATTTAGTATCAAGTTATCCATTTACAAAACAATCTTTGTGTAAATTATTCAACAAAATCAACACAAATGAAATAAGAGAAATAAGAATATACATTACTGATAGTCAAAATCAAATTATTAATTTAAATGATAATCATGTTCACTTAGTATTTTTAATCAAATAAGATTATTTTTAAAATTGCGGAAAGAGACTTTCTTAAGGAGAACTTTGTTCTGTGTTGTGAAATTAATTTCCCTCCTTAATTATATAGATATGACTAAATATAAGAAAACTCACAAAAACTATTTAAGGGTTAATTTTAATAGAACACAAAGAGAGAATGCTATCCCCACTGGGAAAGGAACTTCTATTAACACACAAGTAACAAGCAATAATAAAAAGTTAGAAACACCAAAAATAAATGAACAAGAGGGAATGGAGATACAAATGTTGTTAAAAAAGTTTTTTAAGAATGAGCCCCAGAAGTTTGACAATATAAGGCAACAATTTTTAAAACTATTGCAAAATTAATTTCACATGGGAAAATGCTTTTCTTTTTGTCTTTTGTCTTTTAATAGTAGAAATGACTCACTTCAGAAATCCAACAATTCTAGAAAGAAATGAATACATTAGATTTGATCTCCAGACTCCAATAATAATTCCTGCAGCAGGTAATATTCAAAATNTATTTGATTTATCTAAACAAAAAGATAAATCTCAAAATGCAATCAATGAAATTTAAATACAACATCAAATTGAACTACTTTAACATTTTAGGGAAAAATAATTTTTGAAAATTATTTTCTTTTTTCTTTATATACAAATGACAGAATATAAGAGCCATCACTAATACTTAACTAATGGTCAATTAAATAAATTGACAAAAAATATTAAAAACTCAAATCCTATAACTTTAAGGGTTAGTAATACTAGCCAAGGAACTTCCATTCGATTTCTTTTAACAGAAAGACAAATAAATCAATTAGAAAAAGTGAAGAAAATAAATAAAGCTTGTGATATTAAAATTTCTACAACACAACTTAATGCAATGAAAAAAAATGGTGGTGCTTTGGGCCCCCACTTATGACAGCTGCTCCATTAATTGGAAAGTATGCAGTAGCACCATCAGTTACTGGTGCAATGGGAGCCTTGGGAAGAAATTCAGTCAATAAAATATTTGGAAAGGGTTTAAAACAAGCAATTCCAGGAGAAGGTATGTGATTAAATACACCTAAAGGAAATGGGATGAAAATATGACCTCAAGGTTCAAAAGGAAAAGGAATGTAATTAAATACATCTAAAGGAAAAGTAGTGCAGATAAAAAAACTATTAAGTTTAAATTTTAGTAATCCCCTTTCAAATAATGGTATTTTACAATTTATGAAGAATATTAAAAACTTTAAGGGGATCTTTTCTAGAAATACTTTGAAAAATTTGGGTTTTGGATTATATGTTTGTAATTTAGACCATTCTTTAAATACTGGCACAAACTGGATAGAATTTTATTATTTTAAGGATACTAATGAGTTTGGCTCTGCTAAACTTGAGTACTTTGATAGTTTTGGTCTACCTCCATTTCAAAGTATTTTTTCAATATTTAAAGATGTTAAGGATAATATTTTGTACAGCAGTTCTAGTGTATAATGTGGATACTATTGTATTTGGTTTATATATGAAGATGCAAGGGCAGAGATTATTTCTCAATACTTAATAATCTTTACAAGAGAAAGTGTGAGAGATATACAAATGAAGAACATATTAAAAACTATTTCCTAACATCTTATATGAATGGGATTTATTAATAGTGGAATACCTGAAGCTACACATTCTTATCAAGAAGGTTACAATAACAACATAGAAACAGATGTTAAACTCATAAAATACAAAATAAATCAGATTAAAAATAATAAGTTATATATATCAGGGTATAATCTTTTTAATAGAAATATAAATATGTGCAATGAGAAAATTATAAATGTTCGTGATGGTAAACAAGAAAAGGATACTATTAACAAACAACAAATGGAAGATCATGTTGAAAAAAGACTTCCAAACAATGAAAACAAGATTTTACAAATTATTAAGCAATCTAATGCTCAATTATGTAGTGTTGAGTCTATGCATAATTTCTATTCAAATTTACAAGACAATTACCAAAAGAATATTCAATTATTTGAAAGAACTGAAGGTGGAAAAACATTTGCTAAAAATTATGAATGTGGTTTTACAAAGGCTCATCCAATATTGCAATTCTCTGAAAAAATATGGTTATTTGGTTTGATAGAAACTTTGGAAACTACTGGAGCTGCTTATAAAAATCAATTTTTTAAAACTGAAAACCCTGAGCAAGCTTTAGATTTTCCTACCTTTGGTGATAAAGGTTTTGATAAAATTTTAATAGAAAATGGTTGTTTATGATAGAGATTATCATAGCTGGATTTTGCTTTCAGGAATTTTCATCTTATCAAAAAATCACTATAATATGTTACATTTAAAAAATGATGTATACTATACAATAATTAATACCTTTGTACATCTTAGAGGTAAGTATGTTTTTAGAACTGCTGAAATTTTGTCTAGCAACATTACTTTATTTACTTTACCAAAAGAAGCATGGCCTCCAAAAACAATAAGATTTGCAGTAGTTTGTGAAAAATCAAAAGATGTTTATATCCAAATTAGTAAATTTGGTGAATTGTCTGTACACAATTTAATAATAGAAGAAACATTTGTTTCCTTTAATAATATATATTTTGACACCACTGATTTGTTTTGGAATGACATTGAATTAAGTACTGATGACAGTGATATTATTAAAGAAACACAATTTGATACTGAATTTAAAAACACTTATAATTCTGATTTGCAACATTGTCAATATAAGGTAATTGGTACACAAGTTTTCTTTAGAGGAATATGCCAAAGGGGTATGCACAACTTGCAAAATCGTGCAAATATAATTAAAATTAATCAGGAACTTGCATATAGTTTAGAGTATAATAAATTATTATTTGGACTAGCTACATCTAATGGTGTAATTCGGTGTGATATTTCACATAAGAATGGCCCATTTTGGCTGTTTGCAAGTGACAAAGAACCTATAAAATGGATTAGTTTGCAAAATTTGACATATTTCCTCCCAAAGACAAATTATTGAAATTAATTTTTTCTAATCTCTTATATAGAAATGAATAAAAGAGTTCAAATTGTAAGTGAACCAGTTATACTGAAAACAGGTAATAATACCAAAACAGGAGAAAATGAAAAAACTTATGGAGTGCAATCTATGTGTTGTTTTAATGAAACAAGGAAATGTGAATTAACCAGTCCAAAAGAAGTTATAAAATATGTAATACATAACTTTAAAATACAAAAATTTAATTATCCTAAGTTAAATCCTGTGATTCCCAAGTCTTCTTTAGCTTACCAATGTCTTTATATGGTTAATTTTAAAAAGAATATATCTATAAATGATATATTAGATAAATTCAATCGGGAAATTGGTTTCATTGGTCCAGGAGAAGGATGTTTAACAAACCTATTTGAATATTTATTTGGAACTATTCAATGTTGTCATACACATTCAATCCTCCACGACAGCTATGGTCGATTTTACAATGAATATGGATTGGGTAGGGGCTATTGTTATGCCATTAAAAGTACTTGTAATTTCTTAAAGAAAAACCCTTTGTTAGGACATTTGACAGGTTTTATGTTTTGTTTAAAAAATAGGATGTAATTAAATGAGAAGCACTGAATTTCATGTAAAAACAAGTGGTTTCAAAAACATTGGGGATGTCCGGAAAAGGCAGGTTTTCTAAAAAATGCACAAAATTGCTCAAAAACATATCAAGGCTGTAGCCACGGAGGGCCAGGGGGGCAAGGCTCCGGAAAATCTGTGCCCCCTTGAGAAAAATGTAAGCTGTAGTGCCAAAAAATATAAAAAGGTCCCCCCTTTGAACATTTAAAAACACACCACTAATCAGCTTTCAATATATCATTACTTCATAGGTGTGCCCCCCTGGGGATTTGGTCTGGCTACAGGCTTTAAACATATTAGTACATAGTTGAAATGAGGGTATAATCGAATAATTATTTAGATGGGTATGGTCGTAGTTTTTTTACCCCTGGCCGTAAAAGCCTGAATTTCTAAAAAACACCTTTTTTCTTATCAAAATCAATAGAAAAGAGTAAAAAGTTATTGAAAACTGATCATTTTGAGAAACCCATATATATGCAACCCCATATTTTATTACTACTTTTTATATTTGAAAAAATATCTTTATCACAATTAGTGTTGCCAAAAATGGGCAGTAAACCTATATTGAACGAATTCATTTTAAAATATGCTGATAAGATCAGCAACATGTGAATGCAATTGCATGATTTTCAAATTTTTACATTTCAATGGTTACCTAAATAATTTAAGGAATTCCCCGCCAAAATCAGCCTCGTGTGAATTAGGCCTAAAGATAACCAACCACTAGTGTATACCTAGACATGTGCATGTGGGCAATTTCATTGTAACATCCATATTCATTGCCAGAATCTGTGCTACACAAAGAGGATAAAGCTTTCCGAATGCAATTTGTCGAAAAATATTTTCTATAGTTTGAATGATGACATTTTACCGCAACTATGTTTTATATAAATCTGCTAATTACAATTTTAACGAACTTTTTTAAGGCCTCCTCAAAATCTTTTATTGCAGTTGCTCAGTGTGTTTAAGTTTTATCAGATCATCATTTATAACCAATTACATTCAATAACACAGTTGCAATTTAAAGATATTCTGTTGTCTATCTTAATACATGGAAAATAATTTTTAGGTAAGTTTTTGAAAAATTTTCATTGTTTAGGGAGTGTAATTTAGGCTTATCAACTAAGGTTGGTCTCGTGCATGCGTCCGGTCCATATACTGTACCTATAAAATGAGCCTGTTAGCTTGCAAGTGTCAGTATCTTAAGCCCAATATATTTAGTATATGAAAACGGTCATTGGAGCAATTGTAGCTAGTAATGTAGCATACAACGAATACCAACTATGTAGTTTTATCTGGCAATTACTAAGTCCGGTTTTTTGCCAAATGATGTATCAAATCTCATAGCCATAATTGACTTGTGAAAGATTGTAAAAATACTTTAAATGGACTCGATGGTCTACTGCTTGAATGACTTTGAATCATTTAAAATACTCAGTTTGGCAAATGAAATGTCTATGCTAACATCATTTTTTGCACTTTTGGAAGAAAAGACTTATAATCCATTTCCTCCTTCTATCATTTTGAACATCTCCTGTTTGCAATACAAAACCATACTCGTTGTCTCATTATCCCTCTAGGTGCATTAATGTGCATTAAGAAAACAACATGCTCCTCTCAAACATATGAGATCATGTCCAAGGATGAATAGACCTGAAAGACCTGGTAGGTGCTAGATGTATAATATGTCTAAAGTGCTAATGCTGATATAGAAAATATATCTAGCCTATGCCTAAAAGTTCTTGAAAATAGGTTTAACAAAAAAATAAAAGAATTTCATTTTTTAAATGATCTTCATTACCTCTAGTAGAAAAACTTAAAACAATTTTAATGCTTTTAAGCTTTTTTAATACATAATTTTAGGCAAGTACATACAGTAATGGCCAAAAGTTTGGGAACGGAGAGCTTCCCTTCGTTAATTATATAAACATAGAACTCCATTGAGTCTTGTTCAGCAAAGGAATGCATTTCTCAAGTGTATATGTGAAGTGGGATGATCTGTGGTTGAGTGTTGCGATTGAATTTGCCTTCCCAATTGTGTCCAGGACGCGAGAATAACCATGATTTCCTTAAGACCATCACTGCTAACAATTGGAGAGTAGAATCATGTCAATCCACTTTTCGTATTAAATTCGCAAAAACTTATTACTTTTCTTAATTAACATGTGAAGTAGGTTCGACACTCTTTCCTAATTCTCTCCTTCACAGTGAATGTTAGTTGATTAACTTAAATTAATACACGTTAGCTTCTATAACAACATAACTCACTACAATTCATTTAGGTGATAAACAGAGAATTGAAGACAGGATCGACACTCAAAGGTTACCATGCGGTTCCAGGGACACACCAATCGGCTGTATCTACAATTCGAGCTTCATCAGTAGAGTAGAAGCCACAAAAGAATTAGTGTATGAATAGTGAACTCAGTGTGATGGAATTTGTAACTACTTAAGAATTTAATGCATTGATTGTTTTTGTTAGTACGAAATCATATCAGAAATGGAGTACAGCAACCTGGATGCTTGAGCTTGTTATTGAGCCTTACATTTAATAACCCTACATATATAATAAATAATAGCCCTTTGTACATGTAAACAATCAATGCCGCCTGCAAGAAAACAAATGCATGAGTTGGCCAAAGGTCTGCAGTGAGAAACAATGAGCAACTCGCTTTTACTATTAAATCAACACTGAATGTAATACGAAAACATAATCTAAATAAGGATAATACTAAATCACCGATTGTACTGAAACATCATAATTGACTGAGGTTCATCAATAAAGAAGGTAACAGGTATACTATAATAAATGTAATCATAATAACAGACAAGCAACAAAGAACAGGAAAGCTATAATGGTGAAAAACCCCTATACCTATTCGTAACCTATAAGCACTGGAAAGGTGACTACAGCTGTCGCCCTCCCCGCCATGGAATGGCTATTAGGAGGCTGCTCCAGCATACCTTTAACCGGATGTGGGAACCACCATACAATTACCACCAGTGCTTCAACATTTAGCTTTTAATCAGAATATAAAATAACCTGACAAGAGAAAAAGTAAATCCAAATTAAATTTGTTCATCAATAACTACATCATTTCCATCATATTTATAACACTTTGTAGTAAATAAGCAAACACTCGACTAGTACCTGTTTAATCGTTCTTGTTGACAGTTTTCCCTCAGTTTACAGTTCTGATATTAATTACGCAATGTCAGCATTAATTAGAGTACGCTGTTTGGCCCTCTATTGTTTTGCCAAATACTGTCCAGCATAATTTAAATATAGCTACACAAAACAATTTACAAAATTAAATAATCAATCATATCATGTGTTTTACATATTAATTATTATAATCATCATTATATTTTTAGTCTTGTTTTCATCCATTCCATCTCTTTATTTGACCACACACGATATCTTGATCAATTATGTGCAATTCATTGCACTGAGGCTGGTTCAAGCACACTGTTGAAAGCTGGCCAATGTGTTGAATGTATCCATGGGGTCATCAACAACTTGCAAACCGTCATAGAAAGAAACATTTAATGCTGCCTTCAAATTTGAAGCAGTATCAGTGACCAAGTTTAATACAGTTAGCTTGGTGTGGTCAGCCTCATGTGGTGGTGGAAGTTCATCAAAGTAAAACAGGTTGGTGCAAGTTTTCCCTTCATAATGGTACATATATATAATTAATGTGCTTGTCAATGGTTTTTGATGCTATTAAAATGTTGTTGATAAATGTGGTGACATCATCTTTGAAATTGTTAATGCATGTTTTAGTATTTTGTGACGAAATATTAAAAGGTTTTCAGGGCATTGCATAGCCCAAAAGCCATATAAAGCCACTAAAAAAGACCGTAAGGTGTGTTAAAAGCAGTTTTATTGATATCTGATCTGCGCATTGGGATTTGCCAATAAGCTTTGCACACGTTGAGTTTAGTGAAAAAGGATTTCTTGCAAGGAGTATACAGTATTTCATCAATATGCAGTAAAAGAAAGGCATCCTTTTTTGTTATGTCATTTAGCTTTCTAAAATCACTGCAAAGATGATACTTGTCATTTTGTCTTATGAAGACAATTGGTGATTCATACAGGCATTTGGATAGTTGTATTATACTATTGTTAAGTAAATCAGTAATAATTTTAGAATATTCCTGTTTAACATTATCTGGTACAGGAATGACTAGTTGGTGTATTGGACGTTTGTGTGTGGTCTCTATGCAGTGCTCCTCTCTGATGGCTTTCCTAATGCTGATGGTATCAAAATTGAACATGGATGAATGGTTTTTCAATACTGAATTCAAATAATCAATTTGTTTTAAAGTTAGATGAGGATGTGCACTTGTAATAATTTCAGAAATTGTAGTGTTGTTGTTTTTATTATCTGGTATTTCTAATGAAAATACAGGTTTTGGTTTTTTTGATTACATTAACAATTGGCGATGCAAAAAGTTTTATATTGGATAATGTGTCAGTAACCAAATTATTACTTTTATTCAAAATAGCAGTTTTGACTTTATTATCATGGCTTTTTAGTATGGAAGCAAGAATTACTACTTTTTTTAGAATTTAATCCTTGCTGATTGTCAATGACAATATCAGTGTGAGTCGGGGTTTTTATCTCCAAGGTGATAAAACTCCAAATAAAAGATTTGATGGTTAACAGCTTGTAAATGTGTGGTAAAAGTTGTGTTTTTTGGATCGATAGTTAGTGTTTTAT
This sequence comes from Hofstenia miamia, assembly GCA_900660155.1. Lineage (NCBI taxonomy): Eukaryota > Metazoa > Xenacoelomorpha > Acoela > Hofsteniidae > Hofstenia > Hofstenia miamia. The sequence goes on from CABFPE010000747.1 coordinate 170,259, forward strand.
CCTGGAAATTAATAATGCAACTGCATTTTTTTAGGAAATCCTTGCCAAGGATTAACTCATAAGGAAGTGTGTGGTTTTTGAGTCAAAAATAAGCATGTCATTCATAAACTTATTGTTAGCAATTGTGAAATCTAATGATTTGATTAACCCCTTAGGATCAAGGTAATCACTGGAAGTGTTGATGAGACAATGGCTGTGGGATTCAATATCATTTCTTCTGATGCAGATGAAATTAGCACATGTATCTGAAATAATAGAAACAGATGCACGAGTGTCTACAGTTTCCTGGACAATGATTCCATTAATTGTCATAGGTATGGTGTTTCTATTTAATGTTGTTGTTACTAGGATATGACGAGCTTGGCTGACAGTTTGCACTTTTATTCATTTCAATCGTCTTCGTCCTCTGTGTTAGACTCATAGATGTCACAATCATCTGTGTAATAGCATCCTTGATCAGTGATTAAGTTTATTGTTTTAGTGTAGTTGAGAATATTATGCCCCCTTTGTCCATATTTCTTGCAGTTAACTTTGTTAAAATTTATTGCCTTAGGTGATTTATTGGAATTTGTTTGTTCTTGTTTATAAGTATTTCAACTTATAGAATCACTAACCTTCTGCAGATTGGGTTGATTTTTGAGGTTATAAGTGTAGAATCATGCCAATCCACTATTAGTATTTAATTTGTCAAAACTTATTACTTTTCTTAGTTAATACATTGAGTAGGTTTGACAATCTCCTATTTCTCTCCTTCACAATGAGTATTTGAATTAGTAACTTAAATTAATATGCGTTAGTCTTTCTAACTGCGTAGCTCACTACAACTCATTTAGGTAAAGCAGGAAAAATGGAAGACAGGATTGACACTCAAAGGTTGTAATGCATTTCCAGAAACACACTGATCAGCTGCGTCTACTAATTAAGCTTCCTCTTTAGAGTGGAAACCGTCAAAGGAATTGGTATGTGAATAGTGAACTCAGTGTGATGGGATTTGTGACTACTTAAGAATTTAGTGCATTGATTGTTTTTGTTATTATGAAATTGTGTATGGAATTGATTACTGCAACCAGGATGCTCTAGTAGCTTATAATTGAGCCTTACATGTTATAACCCTATATGTACAAAAATGCATAATAGCCCTTGATACATGTAAACAATCAATGCCGAATGCAGAAAAATAGACACATGAGTCAGCTAAAGGTGATACTGTGACATAATCCATCAAACTATCATGAGTGGTCAAGATGAGAGAAAAGGATGAAGGAAACAAAGACTAAAATTATTAATATTGATTATAATGATTAAAATGTAAATCATGATAGGATTGATTATTTTCACTTTGTAAATGTTTTGTGCAATTATATCTAAAATTATTCTCGATGGTATTTGACAAAACAAAAGATGGTCAAACAGCATAGTCAAATTAATGCTGACATTGCGTAATCATAGCAGAAATATTAAATGAGGGAAAACTGTAAACAAGAAAGATTAACAGGTACTAGTCGAGTATTTAGTTGTTTATCACTAAGTGCTATAAATATTTTGAATGTGATGTAAATGATGATGAGCAAATCTACTTTGGATTCATTTTCTTTTGTCAGGTTATTTTATATATTCTGATGGAAAGCTAAACGTCTACGAGCTAGGGTAATTGTATGGTGGTTCCCACATCCGGTTAAAGGTATGCTGGAGCAGCCTCCTAATAGCTATTCCACAGCGGGGAGGGCGACAGCTGTAGTTACCTGGTGTGCTCTTAGGTTACGGATAGGTATAGGAGTTTTTTACCGTTATAGCTTTCCTAATTGTCATTGCTTGTCTGATATTGGTATTGCAGCCTGTAGGTTTTACATGTTAATTATATTATCGATGAACTCAAGTTATTTATTACATCCATTTTGTTACATGACGATTTATGATTTAACCTTGTTTACACTTAGATGGTTATTACAATTGTATTTCTATATCTTATTACACATAGTCTATTTAATAGTCATTACATGTTGCTCAATGTTTTGTACGGTAGACCTTTGGCCGACTTCTAGTTCCCATTTTCCGCTGGCGGAATTGATTGTTTACATGTATTGAGGGCTATTATACATTTCTATATATGTAGGGCTATTACATGTAGGGCCTCATAATAAGCTATTTCAGCGGCAAGGTTGCACCATTTCATTTATTGCATTAGTTCGTAATAACAAAAACAATCAATGCACTAAATTCTTAAGTAGTTGCCAATCCCATTATACTGAGTTCGCTATTCACATAACCATTTCATTGTTGTTCTCTATCTCACTTTGGCAGTTCCATTGGTAAGATGTGGCTGGTGGATATGTTCCTGGATATGCACATCTACTCTTGAGTGTCGATCCTGTCTTCCAACATCTCTGCTTTACCTAAATAAGTTGAGTGAATTAAGTAGCGGTGAAGGCTATTGCATATTAAGTTAATTTAATAAACTGCACACTTATTACAAAGGAGAGAAATCGGAAAAGTGTCAACTCTGCTTAACAGTTAATCTATGAAAAGTAATAGCTTTTTCTAAATACCACACTCATGGTGGGTTGGCATGATTCTACACAATGTAAATTTGTTCATCAATAATTATATCATTTCAAGCATATTTATAGCACTTGGTAATAAACAACTAAATACTCAACTAGTACCTGTGAATCACTTCTTGTTTACAGTTTTCCCTCGTGTTATATTTCTGCTAATGACTATGCAATGTCAGCATTAATTTGACTACACTGTTTGACCATCTATCATTTTGTCAAATACTGTTGAGCATAATTTAAATCTAATTGCACAAAACGTTTTACAAAATGAAATAATCAATCCTATCATGTGTTTACATTTTAATCATTATGATCATTATAAATATTTTTAGTCTTTGTTTCATTCATCCTTTCTCTCATCTTGACCACACATGATAGTTGATGGATTATGTCACACTCCCTCTCCAGCGTAGCTAATTAAGGATGACCACTCACTCTCCATGTACCATTTCTGCTGCCTTCTTAATAATATCATTTGCTTCTTTCATCTCCCAACTAGTTTTCTCATACAACTCTTCTTTAGTAATTTTCAACACAACATCCTTCTTGGTAGTTAACATCTTTTTATGTCTGAGAAATGACAGGTTCTTCAGGGACTTTGATATTATGTACATGCTTCACAATTCATTAAGTTTCTCATTAAATATTTCATAATGTATCCTATATAGTTTCATTCCTTTTATCACTATCATTATTGTCATGATTGCGTCGATTCTACTTGTATCTGCTAGATCGGGATGAATTGTTGTGTTTGGATAAAATAATTCATACATTGATCTTAACAACTTTGATATCAATGCTTCATTGTAGAAAGCACTTATATTTTCTATCACTTCTTCTTCACTGATGTTTTCTGGTTCGTTTTTTCCTAGTCTCACCATAGTAATAATCTCTACTCTTTGCATTACATCAAAATACTGATATTGTGAGGTCCAAGGTTCTCCCCACACAATATCATTGATTCCCGAAAACAATATTACTGTTTATGTAGATCGCTTTTCAATTTCATTGCAGACTTTCTGAATTTGCTTGTATATCAGTTCTCCTTCATTGTACAGATCATAGGGTGTTACTTGTTAAGCAACGTTAGTTGCTTCCTATACATCCTCTAAATTGCTTGAAAAAAACATTTTTGTCCATAGCTCATTCAATATTGAAGCTATCACCATGAAATTTTGCAGGCTTATAGAGCTCCGCAAGCTGAAGATTTTAAGCCTTTAAGTGGCCCTAATATGTCAAAATTGCGCCCTCTAGCGGGAAAATAATTTTTTTGTCCTCACTCATGATATTTGGAAAGAGCTCACAGAAAAAATTGGCAATGGAATTTGAAAGTTAAAAGCTTATTTCAATTCCCAACATCAGTAGTTAATAAAAATTTTTTAATTAGGCCGGAATTCTTAAATTATCACAGCATTTACTTCAAAAAAAAAATTTTTTTGAAAAAATTTTTTCGTTTTTTCTCAATAATGAGCTCAATTTTGATCAGAATGGCTTGAATTTTGAAGTCAAATATTTCATACTACAATAAATTTTTCTGAAAAAAAAATTTTTCTGAAAACCCGGGTTGGCCTTTAGATATAATACCTTAACTTTAGAAGGCTATAGCAACAAAAATTTTAAAGATATCACAGCTCCATTTAAATTTTTAAGTAGCAAATTTCACTGAAAAAATTTGGTTCTCAGTAAGTTTAGCTCTAAGATAAATATTGGCTGAGCTAGGCTGGCCAGAGCTGGGCTAATTTTTCAGAAAAGATATTTTCTTTAATAACTTTTGATATAATGAAGCTATGAACAAGATTTTTACACCAAAATGCGCAGTTTTGAAAGGACATTTTAAATTTTTTACTCCTGTCCCATTACGGAAAGTTTGGAATATTTCAACTAAAAAAAACATTTTTCTCAAAACTAAAAATTCAAAAGTTGGAAATTTTTACTTTGAAATATTTGTAGTAATACAAGAAATAACATTCAAAAACAATTTTCCCAAAATTCCCTTTCAATCGCCCGTAATTGGAATTTTTCTGTTTTAGATGTGAATATTACAGGATGGGTTAGTAATTTTTTAAAAATTATAGGGATTTTTTTTGAAAAAAACTGTCTATAAATCTGCATTTACTTTTTAATATTATTAAACGTTAAAATTTTGTATTAAAAAAGTACACTTCACATTAGGACACCCCTATAAAATTGCAAAAAAACGGTATTTTTTTAAGTGCATATTGTGGATGATAAATTTGGATATTATGGATAAACCTTGAAAATTCATTTACATTTTACTCCATTCTATCGATATCTGTGATCCATTCTGTCAATTTCTTTGAGATTTTGCCGTGGTTATTGAATATACTGAGATTTCTAGGTTTTCGATGATATCAATTTTTCGGAGCATGTACTGCCAATTCTCAATAAAGATTGATGTTTCTACATTGATTAAAGACTGGCAAATGTGTTTCTGGCATTAAATTTATTGATTTAGAAGAACTTTCAATCACATTCAATGAATTTAATGTGAAAACTTAAATTTGCATAATTTCGTTTAAAATTGCTCATTACCTACTTCTTAAAATGAAAAATCCTTATCATATTTCAATTTTAGAGGTCTGAATTTACTTAGAAATGTTTCTCTCTTATTTTTTAAGTCTATATAGGCCTCGCATTTCCATAATTTGTTGAAGCCTTCCTTGAAACATTCAGTGTGCCCTAATTTGAAGAATTTTGATTTGTGTGTAAGTCTTCCAAACGTTAATATTTCTTAAAAAGTTGTCATTCTACCTAAATTTAATGCTCCTGAATCGATTTGTGCTATTAAATTTCTACTTTGAATCTTCAATTCATCGGAAAATAATTAATTGTATTGAATATTGTCAATTTAGACGAAAATTCACTTAATCTTTAATATTCTTTTGTAAGCCGGTCTTTCAGTATTGCCAAAACTTAAAAACCGATATCATATCTAGATTCTAGAGGTCTTAATTTACTTGAAAATGTTTATCTCTGATTTTTCATGTCCATTTAGACGTCGCATTATCAAGTTTTACTATGTCATTCTTTGAATTATTCAATTTGGTCGTCATTAAACAAATTTCATTTCCCTGGAGCCCTTCCTAAGTCGAATTTTAGTTGAAAATTTTTCATTTTACATAAATTTCAGGGTTCTGAATCGATTTGTGCTATTAAATTTCTAATTTGAATCTTCAATTCATCGCAAAATAATTATTTGTATTGAATATTGTCAATTATGACGAAATATCAATTCATCTTTTGAACTTGATGGGTAAACCGGTGTTTTAGTATTGTTCAAACTTAAAATTCGATATCATATTTCAATTTTGGAGGTCTGAATTTACATATAAAATATGTCCAGCAAATAAAAATTGGGAAGACTGTCTAGGTTACTCAATGGTAAAAATAATCACCTTGGTAGAACTTGGCGAAGAAAAGCCAACAAATCTAATGTGTAGCGATGGTAGCCTTCTTGAGTGAGATGAACACCATCAGGTAGCCTCAAGCTACTCCGTCGAACCAACGTTGAAAATGAAGCTGGGATACCAGCTTCAGAAATAAGTCTGAGTAGCTTGGCCTGGCAAACTCTGCAATTGAAGTCAGCTCTCGGGGGTGAAGCAAAAAAAGAGACAAAAGCATTCTTCTGTCGAAGGAGCTTCAATGTCGCAATAATTCCAGCAGCAACAAATTCTGGACACGAATCATCTCTGCTGAGATCATTGCTGCCCCAGATTACCACCACACACTCAAAATCTGAAAGATTTTCTGCAAGATCTGCTAACATCTTCTTCTTTCCCCTTGAATAACGTAAACAGCCTCCCCATTGAAAAGCAGTCTACGAGAAAGAAGGAAAAACGCGAGTACCTGTCATTCTGGCAAGATGAGAGGGGTTAGGGTTAGCTTCAGAAGTTATTGTTATAGTAAAACTGCAGCTTATACCTATTTTCAAACCTGCTGAATCTATTCGCTTTGTTAGATTTTTAATTTGATGAATGCTTTGTTCGCATTTTTAAGAAATATTACTAATTTTACTGGAGCCCTTCCTAAGTTGAATTTTCTTTGAAAATTAGACATTTTACCTAAATTTCAGGGTTCTGAATCCTAAAAGCAATTTCATATCTAGATTCTAGAGGTCTTAATTTACTTGAAAAATTTTATCTCTGATTTTTCATGTCCATTTAGACATTGTATTATCAAGTCTTACTATGTCATTCCTTGGATTATTCAATTTCACCTATATTGAAGAAATTTCATTTTACTGGAGCCCTTCCAAAGTCGAATTTTAGTTGAAAATTAGTCATTCTACCTAAATTTAATGCTTCTAAATCGATTTGTGCAAGTAAATTTCCACTTTGAGCCTTCAATTAATCGCAAAATGATGAAATGTATTGAATTTTCTCAGTTTAGCCGAAAATTCACTGAATGTTCAAACTTTCTTGGTAAACCGATCTTTCAGTGTTGTTTAAACCCTAAAATCAATGTCATATCTAGATTCTAGAGGTCTTAATTTACTTGAAAAATTTTATCTCTGATTTTTCATGTCCATTTAGACATTGTATTATCAAGTCTTACTATGTCATTCCTTGGATTATTCAATTTCACCTATATTGAAGAAATTTCATTTTACTGGAGCCCTTCCAAAGTCGAATTTTAGTTGAAAATTAGTCATTCTACCTAAATTTAATGCTTCTAAATCGATTTGTGCAAGTAAATTTCCACTTTGAGCCTTCAATTCATCTCAAAATGATTAATTGTTTTGAATTCTGTGAATTTCAGAAGTTGATTTTTGTTCAAAAGTTTTAAATTCTGAATGTATTAACATGTGCTTTATTGTAAAAAATTTATATATAATTGAAACTTTTTAATCCTTTTCTTCCAATAGAATTAATTTAATTAAAGGCATTTAACCAAAAGCACGGAAACTGATTCCATATATTGTTCAACCATATGTAATGACATGATATATGAATAACATCCCCAAAAGAGAAATGTTTGAAATAATGTTTATTAAATTACTAATATTATGAAATATCATTAATGACCTCTTTTATTACTTTTATAGAAATTTTCAAATATTATATCATACTGATAACCTGTAAAATGATCAGAAAGATAAATAGTATCATATATTAACTCTTTAAGACAAGTTTGTGTGAGACATAAGTTGTTTTCAGCTGATGATTACTTTTCTGTTTTTGTGATTTTGTCACATGTGATTTCTACAGCTGATACTTAATTCAAAAAAACAAATATTTACAATGTTATAGCTTTTAAATTTTCAATTCTTATGTTATCTAACTATAAAAGTATTTATTTTTTAAATTAATTCCTAATGTGAGCATTTGCAAATTGCAGTGCTATAGTATATTTTTTGAAGCTGTATTTATGTTTTTAGATGAGTATTTTAGAACAATTTAATATTGTACCCATAATTGGTGATGGCAACTGCTTCTATAGATGTTTAGCCCATCATTTCCTTTCAGACAGTAATTTATACATGTCTGTCAGATGCTCCCTCCACAACTACATATTAAACAACTTTGATTTAATTAAATTAACTCTAATTAATTTTGCATGTTTTAATAGTGTTGATGAATTGCTGTGTGTTTATAAAGTGAATAAAGATTTTGAATGGACTGTGGGTGATGAAGTTTTTCTTGCTAGCATGATGTATGATTGTAAAATTTTTTTAATTAATAATGATATGTCTACAACAGCTGTGTACACACCCCTCATCAGTGAAAATAGTAAAATTTTGTATTTGCGCTATCATAGTAATGTTCATTTTGAATACTTACAACCTAAATCCTTAGAAAATACAATAAATTTACAAAATAATGAATACAATACAAATGCAAATTTTCTAACTATTAATAGTTATAAAGAGATTTTAAATAACAATATATCTTTGTGCTTTAATATAATGCCCATTACTAATGATGGCAATTGTTTTTATAAATGTATTTCCTTTCATTGCTATAACAGTACTGAATACCAAAGTCGCATTAGAATAAAACTCACAAATTACATTTTTTATAACTTTGATAAATTTAAAGATATTTTAGACATTAATGAAAATATTCAAACAGGAAATGATTACATTAATTATAGTAAAATCAATGAAGACTTTGTATATGCAACTAATAATGACATAATAATTACATCAATTTTATTTAATGTGCAGATATACACAATAAATGATAGTGGAATGCTAGCTGCAATGAATTGTCCTTATGTTAGAGATGATTCAAAAGTAATTTTTTTAAGGACAAATGATAATATACATTTTGAATATTTAGATTATAGAGGTGCTCCATGTAAACTGAGTGAAAATACAATACTAACAGATTATGAATATGAACAATTGTTTAATAAAAAGGTATAGATAAAATGCTTAGAAATAAGACCAAATAATGAGAATATTTTCTAAAGCAAATATAAATTTTCAAGAAAAAATAAAATGGTTATCCAAATTAAATGAAGTGGAGGAACATAAATTAATAAATTATTACACTGATGAAGTATACAAAAAATTTAAACAGTTTTGTAAAACATTGACAGAAATATATATATGTTGTAGTTGTGGAAAGCATTTATTTAAGGATCAAATAAGACACTTAACTAAAAAAATGCAAGAAAAGATAAATGAAAATATAAAAGACATGTTCTATAATAGTGATGAAAATATATGTCATTCATGCTATGAGTATATAAGTAAAAATAAGCATGCTAGATTTTCTAAAGCAAATATAAATTTTCCAGAAAAAATAGAATGTTTATCCAAATTAAATGAAGTGGAGGAAATGATGTGCAGTGTAAGGATTCCATTTTTTTCATTAAGAAGAAATATTATTTCAAATGTAGATTTCATAAGGGGCTCTGTAGTAAATATTCCATTTTGTATAAGAGATAATATAAATAAGTTGCCAAGAAGACCTGATGATTTGCCTGTAGAATTTATTGGAGCACAATTAAAAAGAAATAAAACAGCAAAATCAAAACAAATAGAGAAATTAATTGGAGTTGGTTTCATCAGAGGCCACAAATTACTCTGAGGTCACATCTATGAAAAGGATGGCATTAATAAAACCTTTGAAGCTGAAAAGCAATTGCTTTTAAAATGCAGAGCCTTTTATAGAAAGTGATGCAGTATTGTAAATATTGTTCATAGTGTTTTTAGTATTTGACTTTTTTGTAAACATGTATTTTTTTATTAATAATTCTTATATTATTAATATTTTTTCTATATAAACCTGAAACAAGGAACACACCAATACTAATAATTTGGCATGACAAGATTGGCAATACTTTTTCTGATCACTAACAGAAAAAAGAGATGCAAATGGATAAATTCAAGCAGGCTCTACAGACGATTAAGACAATGCTGTATGCTGTTAACATCAAATGCAAAGTCCTTCTGCTAAATGCTCGACTAGATGAACAGAAAATGATTGAAATTAGAAAGATAGTGCTGGAGGTTGGAGTTGGTTTCATCAAAGGCCACAAATTACTGCAAGGTCACATCTATGAGAAGGATGGAATTATATGGAAGCAACAGTTTGTCTGGCAAGAGGCAATCCTAAAGCAGAAGTTGCATATGACTATTGCAGACGCACTGAGTTGATAAACCAAATTTTGAATACAATGACCGCAAAAAGTTTACGAACACCTTCTAAAAATAGATGAAATTTGACTGCCTGGTTGAATCACTTACCAGAGCGCCTGGAGTTCTGCAGGGCTCACGCGAACTGGACAGCTGAACAGTGGTCCACCGTCATGTTCAGTGACGAGTCTGTGTTTCGGCAGTTCGGGAACTTCAAGNAAACTTTCTTGGTAAACCGATCTTTCAGTGTTGTTTAAACCCTAAAATCAATGTCATATCTAGATTCTAGAGGTCTTAATTTACTTGAAAAATTTTATCTCTGATTTTTCATGTCCATTTAGACATTGTATTATCAAGTCTTACTATGTCATTCCTTGGATTATTCAATTTCACCTATATTGAAGAAATTTCATTTTACTGGAGCCCTTCCAAAGTCGAATTTTAGTTGAAAATTAGTCATTCTACCTAAATTTAATGCTTCTAAATCGATTTGTGCAAGTAAATTTCCACTTTGAGCCTTCAATTAATCGCAAAATGATGAAATGTATTGAATTTTCTCAGTTTCGCCGAAAATTCACTGAATGTTCAAACTTTCTTGGTAAACCGATCTTTCAGTGTTGTTTAAACCCTAAAATCAATGTCATATCTAGATTCTAGAGGTCTTAATTTACTTGAAAAATTTTATCTCTGATTTTTCATGTCCATTTAGACGTCGCATTATCAAGTTTTACTCTGTCATTCTTTCAATTATTCAATTTGGTCGTCATTTAACAAAATTCCTTTCCCTGGAGCCTTTCCAAAGTCGAATTTTAGTTGAAAATTAGTCATTCTACCTAAATCTCATGCTTCTGAATCGATTTCTGCTATTAAATTTCTACTTTGAGGTCTCATTTCAATGTAAATTGATAAAATATTTGAAACTTCGTCAAATTCGATGAAAATTCACTCAATGTTCAATTTGGCTTTGTAAACCGGTGTTTTATTATTGTTCAAACTGAAAATTCGATATCATATTTCAATTTTAAAGGTCTGAATTTACTTAGAAATGTTTCTCTCTTTTGTAAGCTGGACTTTCAGTATTGCCAAATCTTAAAAAGCAATGTCATATCTAGATTCTAGAGGTCTTAATTTACTTGATTTTTGTAAGGGCTTCGGAAGTTTATTTTTGTTCAAAAGTTTTAAATTCTGAATGTATTAACATGTGCTTTATTGTAAAAAATTTATAGATAATTGAAACTTTTAAATCCTTTTCTTCAAATAGAATTAGTTTAATTCAAGGCATTTATACAAAATTACAAAATCTCAGAATCTTTCATATATTGTTCAACCATATGTAATGACATGATATATGAATAACATCCCCAAAAGAGAGATGCTTGACATCATCTTTATTAAATTACTAATTTTATGAAATATCATTAATGACCTCTTTTATGACTTTTATAGAAATTTTCAAATATTATATCATACTGATAACCTGTAAAATGATCAGAAAGATAAATAGTATCATATATTAAGTCTTTAAGACAAGTTTGTGTGAGACATAAGTTGTTTTCAGCTGATGATTGCTTTTTTCTGTTTTTGTGATTTTGTCACATGGGATATCTACAGCTGATATTTACTTCAAAAAGCAAATATTTACAATGTTATAGATTTTAAATTTTCAACTCTTATTATGTTATCTAACTATAAAAGTATTTATTTTTTAAATTGATTCCTAATGTGAGTATTTGCAAATTGCAGTGCTCTAATATATTCTTTGAAACTGTATTTATGTTTTTAGATGATTATTTTACAACAATTTAATATTGTACCAATCATTTGTGATGGCAACTGCTTCTATATATGTTTAGCACATCATTTCCTTTCAGACAGTAATTTATACATGTCTGTCAGATGCTCCCTATACAAATACATATTAAACAATTTTGATTTAATTAAATTAACTCTAATTGGTTGCAAATTCCTTTTGTACTGTTATTATTCCCCATGGTGCTAATTTTTTTTTAGAGTGTTGTGGTAGTAGCCTTCTTGAGGTAGATGAACACCATCATGTAGCCTCGAGTTACTGCATCAAACAGACATTTAAAAGGACTCTGGGAAACCAGCTTCAGAAATAAGCCTGAGCAAATTAGCCTGGCGCACTCTGCAGTCAAAGTCAGCTCTGGGGTTGAAGCCAAAAGCATTCTTTGGTTGAAGAAGCTTCAATATCACAATAATTCCAGTAGCAACAAATTCTGGACATGAATCATTAGATCATTGCTGTTCCAGATTGCCACCACACACTAAAAATGTGAGAGATTTTCAGCTAGATCTGCCAACGTCTTCTTTCCCCTTGAACAACATAAACAGCTGCCCTGTTGAAAAGCAGAATGCCAGAAAGTGGGAAAACCTGACTACCTGTCATTCTGGCAAGATGGATAAGATTCACCATTACAAATAAACTTTTGAATTGTTCTTTCCAAACAATTTTTAAATTAAAATTTTTCCTAACAATTAGTAA